>WOXC01003194.1:0-227500 GCA_011680675.1 Gymnobelideus leadbeateri
GATCATTTTCCTTTTCTGTCATCTTAGCCAATCTGATGTATGTGAAGTGGTACCTTGGAGGTTTTTTAAAATTGGCATTTCTCTAATCAATAATGATTTAGAACATTTTATATAAATATTGATAGGTTTGATTTCTTCTTCTGAAAAATTGCCTGTTCATATCCTTTGACCATTTATCAATTGGGTAATGGATTTTATTTTTATAAATTTGGCTCAGTTCCTTATAAATTTGAGAAATAAACATACCTCCAATTTTTACTACCTGTGTGACCCTGATTAACCAATCAACAAACATTTATTAAACACTTAATTTGTGAAAAAACATGGCCCCTACCTTCAAAGGGTTTACATTCTAATGAGGAAGTCAACTTGCAAAATTTTGTGCATAAACATATGTGTGTATGTATGTGTGTGTGTATGAGTGTATCTATCTACCTATCTATTCATCTGTCCATCTATCTATCTATCGATCTACCCATCAATCAAATTGGTAATAATCTCAGAGAGAAAGTACTGGGAAAGGGGAAGGAGCAGGTAAGTTAATCTTCCTAGACCTTTATTTCTTTGCATGTCAAATGATGTTGGACTATATTACACCTGAGGTTCTTTCTAGCTCTTAATCTATGCTCCCCTGGACACAGTATCAGGAAGGCATCCCTTCTTTGTCTCTAAAGGTATTCGCAACCTCTATGACTTGGATTCCAATCCTGCTTCTGATTTTTACTATTTGTATGACTTACATAAATTGTTTAGTCTTCCTGGGCCCCAGTTCCCTCATTTTTCTTGGACTAAATGGGACTCAGTTCCCTTATCTACAAAATAAAGGGGTCATAATAAATGGCTTCTGAGATCCTTTATTGCTCTAATATATTATCCTTGTGTCTGTAGGTCCTGGCCCAGCAGAGATCTGTCTTTCTGCTCTTTATAGTGCTTCTTGGCCTGCAAGGTCAGCCTTATCTGCAGGAAGAGCAGGAAGAAATGTGTGATATGATTTTAGGGAAAATGGGAGGGTTTCCTTAGATCCTCTCCAATCTCCTCCCCTATCTCTCACAGATGTCTGCTGTACCTTTAGCATGGGGTAGAGCTATCCTTCCCACAGTCATAGGGGGTCATTTTCCCATTTTGATGACTTTAAAGATTACTTACACATATAGCTGACTTTCAGATGTGTTCTCTTTAGACCCTTGGGAGAGCTGAGTTCCAGACCTGCATGTCTAACTGGCTGCTATCCTGATGTCCTTTCAGCACTGCAAACTCAACATATCCAGAATTGAGCTCTTCCCTTCCCTGCTTTCCTCCCAGCCTGATCAACCTCTTATCTTCCTTATTTCTGTTAATGCTCTCAACAGCTTCCCAGTCACAGGGACTGGAAAACTGAGTCATCTTTCTTCTCTCCCTCCTCTCCCAGCCCATGTAACCAGGTACTGAATCATTATATCAACCTGTACAATTATCCCTACCATCTATTCCCTTCTCAGCACTCACACAGCCACTACCCTGGTGGAGGAACACATTATCCCCTATTATTGCAATAACCTCCTAACTGGTCTTCTGACTTACAATGTTTCCCACTTTGTTCCATCCTGTGCACAATGCTAGACTAATATTTCTTGTCACAACTGTGATCATGTCATTCCTGCGATCAAAACCTCCAGCAGTTGAATAAAATTCCAAATCCTTAGTCTGGTATTCAAGGCCCTCTGTGATCTGAGTCTAATTCATTTTTCTAGTCTTAGTTCACACCTGTAAGTAGCTGCTGCTTCAGCCAGGATGGGCTATTCATTGTGCCCCATCTAGCATACCTTGTTTATGCAGACCTGATAGCCTTTGCTTAAACTGTTTCTACTGCCAGAAATGTCTTTCTCTACCCCTTCTCTCTGCTTCTTCTGCAAATCTGACCTATTCTCTCAAGTTTCAGCTCAGATTCTCTCCTTTATAGGAAGCTTTTCTTGATCACTTCAACCCTAAGTGAATTCCTCTCCTCTGAAATCCTTCACCATTTGAAGTCCATGCCACACATTTGACTCATTTATAGCAGTGCCCCTCCTAGCTCTTGGTTCCTGTGGGAATGCTCAAAGTCACACAGTGAATGAGAGGCAATCAGAATTACAACCCAACTTTCCTCACTTGAAGTTATTCTCATATTGACTGAGAAGCTGGGAAACACACATGGTGACCCCTAGACTGTGACTTCCATTTTGGACTCATGGATCTGTTTTGTCATTCTAGTTTGGAGAAGCAGGCACCAAGTGAAGCAAAAGTAGCAAATGGTCCCTAATGCTCCCTGTGCCAGTTGATCATTCCAATATATCCACTGGCATAGTAAAGGGAGTCAGATAAGGTGAACAGGGCTACAGTGTATCTCAAACGGACCTATATTGAATGGTGAAAATATTTGGATAAGTCAGTGACATGTATACTAGAGAGACACCAAGCAAGGCTGTGTGGAGTTATGGCAGCCACTTCGGCCCTTGGTCTCCTTTTCTTTAGGGAATATCTCTTTCCATTTGTGTTTTCATTGTGGCAAACACAGGTACTTTCAGGTGTCCTTGTCACCTGAAAGGTTATGGCTCTATGTGGCAGATTTGGTGGAAGTAATCTGTGGGCAGTTGGGTTTGGTAATATCTATCTGGATTATCCCCAGTCTGGTTTACTCCTAATGTAATTCCTAGGGGGAAGGAGCATGGCTATGTGGCTATGGGGAAATATGATATCTTTTATCTTCTGGGTCCATCTCAGAAAGTCTCAGAAGTTGGGTATGGTCCAAATTGCATTTGTGAGTCTACTAGTCCATAAGGATAATGGGGTCAGTCCTAGCTGGTGATTAAAGGCAATTAATAAGACCTAAGGATAATGACCCTCTTGGGGGAAAGGTAACACAATGAATAATCATCAAGGTCTAGAAGAGTAAGAAAGACAATGTTGTCCTTGGTCAGATCTGAGTTTCTCATGGAACCAGATCTAAGGGATAGACAAGGATTGGAAGGAGCTTGTAACAAGCCTAAGCTCAGGAAAATCAATATAGAACATTATTGTGAAAGAGACTTCTAGGTGTATGCTAAATGATGACCTATTTCAGGCAATTTCACCTAAGGTAATACAGTTTTATGGTGACAATGTGCTAGGGGTACCCCTTCCTTGCCCCTTTACTTTGCATTGCAATCAGTTGGAAGAGCAGTATTACACACACACACACACACTGACACACAGATCTTACTTCATATCTGTTTATCCCTAGATATTGCAGTTAAACTGATTCTTGGAAGTCTAGAAAGGAGATCAAGAACAAACAGATAATTATAATACACAATATAATGTGATGAGTGCATGAAAAGGGGAATAAGATAAAGTGCTAGTGAGGCCTTATTAGCAGGGAATCACATGGAGGATTGGAGAAAGCTTTCTGAAAGAAGTAACATCTAGAAAGCTTTAAAAAGATGAGTGGGAATTAAATAGGCAAAGAATGGGGTGGGGATCCTGGAGAGAGTGAACATTGTGAAAAAAGCATGAAATCGTGGCATAGCATGTCCAGAAGGCAGGGAGCTGTCCAGTGTGGCTGGAAGAAGAGATTAGTAGAGGGTAATAATATGACCTAAAGTAGGAAAGGTAAGGTAATGCAGGTAGTAGAGAGCCTTGAATGCCAAGCAAAGGGTTCTGGACAGAGGACTGATATGACCATATTTATTCATGTGAAAGATAATTCCAACATTAATATGAATGATGTATTTTAGGGGTGGCTGGGTGGCACAGTGAGTAAGAGTGCCGACCCCAGAGTCAGGAGGACCCGGGATCGGTTCTGGCCTCAGAAAATTAGCACCCACACATAAAAATAACTAGCCGTGTAACCTTGAGCAAGTTACTTAACCCCAATTGCTTTAAAATATGTATTTTATAGGGTGAGGGGAGAGGAGAGAGGAGAGGCAGAAGGTCCTGTATGGAGGCTATTGCAATAGTCTAGGGCCAGACACATAGTCGGTGACCATTATTTGGAAGTAGTAAGGGAGAGGAATATGGAGCCAGATGAATAAGGAGGAATTGGACATTTTGGATAGAATTCTCAGGGAGCATACATGATATAACTGGGTTCATCTATGTGCTCATGAATAGGAAATGGGTGTGTGTTGTGCCCAGATACTCTTCCACTGGGTCATTCCCCAA
Organism: Gymnobelideus leadbeateri; assembly: GCA_011680675.1. NCBI lineage: Eukaryota > Metazoa > Chordata > Mammalia > Diprotodontia > Petauridae > Gymnobelideus > Gymnobelideus leadbeateri. The sequence goes on from WOXC01003194.1 coordinate 4,159, forward strand.
GATGACCCAAGTCCAGCTGCTTTAGAGAATCTAATATTTTAGAGTAGAGGAAAATGGAAGTGGGAATACGGCAGTGAGAACAAGAAAACCAAAAGACACTCATGTCCTAGAACTATCTCTGTCATTAACCCATTAAGTTACACTGGGCCACTTTCTTTTTCTCTTCACATCTCATTAAAAAAATTACCTGTTGGGCGGCTAGGTGGCGCAGTGAGTAGAGCGTCGGCCCTGGAGTCAGAAGGACCTGAGTTTGGATCCGGCCTCAGACAACGCACACACAAACAAAAACCTAGCTGTGTGACCTTGGGCAAGTTACTTAACCCCAATTGCCCTCCAAAAAGGCAAAAAAAAAAAAATTACCTGTCAATTGAAGCTGATATGAGATGACCTTTGAGGTTTCATCTAGTCCTAGAATTCTGTTTCTCTGGTTGTTTGCTAAACAATAGAGAATTGAAGACTCGAGGTTGATGTAATTATAACATCATAGAAACATAGATTTAGGGCTGGGGGGGACCTTAGCAGACCCCCACAACCACTCATTTTTTTCAGTCATTTTTCAGTTGTGCCTGACTCTTCATGACCCCATTTGGAGTTTTTTTTTGGCAAAGATACTAGAGTAGTTTCACCACTTCCTTCTCTAGTTTATTTGACAGATAAAGAACTGGGGCAAACAGGGTTAAGTGACTTATTCCTAGCACACAGCTAGGAAGTATCTGAGGCTGTATTTGAACTCAGGTATTCCTGACTCCAGGCCCAGCACTCTATTCACTGCACCACTTAGCTGCTTAGCCACCCATTTTGCAGGTGTGCAAAGAGAAGTCCAGAGAAGTCAAGACTTGCCCCTGGGTCACACAACTAGTGAATATTTGAGGCAGATTCAAACTTGCGTTTAGCCCTTTATCAGCTAGACTATGTTCTCTGCTTATCTGTATGCAGTAGATTGTAAATGAATTAATAGGAGTTAGGGGGCCAAGAATGTGTGCAGGCCTCTTTTGGTGAGTCATACATGTGCTGGATAAGGGCTGAAAAACCTGTGCTTTGGGATGATGATGGTGGTGGTGGTGGTGGTGATGATGATGATGATGATGAAGATGATGATGGTGGTGATGATGGTGATGATGATGATGATGATGGTGATGATGGTGATGATGGTGATGATGATGAAACATAAACACAAACATTTATAAGGTATTCTACAAACATCATCTCATTGAATCCTCACAACAATGCTGGGAGATAAGTTCTATTTATCATTATCTCAATTTTGCAGATGAGAAAACTCAACTTAAATGACACAGCACCCCCTCATTTGTCCACATAGACTTCTTTTTTTTTTTTTTTAAGCAACTGGGGTTAAGTAACTTGCTCAAGGTTACACGGCTAGTCGTTATTTATGTGTGGGTGCTCATTTTCTGAGGCTGGATTCGATCTCAGGTCATCCCAACTCCGAGGCCGGCGCTCTTACTCACTGCGCCACCTAGCCGCCCCCCACATAGACTTCTTTTGGAATGAGGTAGCGAATCCTGTTTGATCCATTGATCACCATGATGAGGTGGGGTGGGACGTCTGCCTCAAAGAAGATAGGTCATTTTGCCATGAAGTGCTTTACCCCATATTAACCTTTGAAAAAAACCACAACAGAATGAAGTCTCTACCTTTCTCTTTCTTCTTGACTGTGCAGAGTGTAAGGATTCTTCAAGCTCTCCTCAGATTACCATTGAGAGGAATCTCTCTCCTCTCCTTCTTAACCTTGGCAGCAATGGAGCATATTTGTACATGACAGTTAGTGCATGTGTTGGCCCACATGATGAAGGGAGGATTAGATTTCATGTATCTGGTTGCCTTTTCTGTTTTGTGGTTTTTTTTTCCATGAGAACAGGTGACTGGTGATCCACAGATGAGTGTTTTTAGCCTTGGCATCAATCTTATGAGTTCCAAAGGTAGGGGGCTCCTCAACCCAGTGGTCACCCAACAAACCATCATATTGGAGGAGATGATGAACACTTCCAGGGGGTACTTCTGATGCATGGATTAAATGTGCTGAATAGGATGTATGTCTTTGGATATTGCCAATTTGGGGAATTGGTTTGCTCACCTGTGAAAAAAATAATGAATTAAGCCAAGGTTTGACAGGCTATCTAGACTTTGAGTTGCACAAACAATGAAACCTGTCTTTCTGAGTTGTTTTTTTTAACTGCTCTCTTTTAGAAGAGAAAGTGAAATATCTGTTCAGCAGTCCCACAAAGTGTTTCATATTTAAGTATTAGTTTTCTGTGAAAGTAAAAAAAACAAACCCTATGAGCAGTTATTACGCATTTCAAATATTTTTCAGTGAGAACTTAGGAGTCTTTTGTGTGTCAAGCATGTCTTTTGTGGTGGAGAAAATAAGTAGCTAGCTTATCTACTAGCTAGCTGATTAACCTTGGCAGCAATCCGCTGATCTAGCTAGCTGATCTACCTCTAATGTCTTCCAAGAAGGGACTTTGTACATCTTCTTTGGAGAGAGACTATATATGAGTCATTCCTAAGCTTTATTTAAGAGATTTTCCCCTCAGAATTCTTGGAGAGGAGCCAGAAAATATGAGAAAAGGCCTAATCCCCTCTCTTTGGGGCCAGGCTTTCTGGAGACTGAACTTGGTCCAAGTGAGTCCAGAACTAGGATTGCTTAGTCAGAAAGAATGGCCCCTCCCTCTAGTCCTACCTGGCTCATGAGTTTTACATAAGGACATTCATTTTATTGGAGAAGATTGTATATGAGAAAGTAGACTTAAATAAAGATAGGGAAATTCAATTTGGATTTTAGGGTCAACTACTTGAAAACCAGGGTGGCAAAATCCTGAAATGGGTGACCAAAGAAGTCGGGCAGTTTTTGTGTCTGGAGATCTTCAATAAGACAATAAATGACAATGTATCATGTATGTTTTTAAATATGTACCACTTGTTTTAAGTCAGGAGACTGGAAAAAATGATCTCTCAAGTTCCTTACTGGTTCTTGGATTCTATGATCCTCTGATGATATAGTCTTAGGGATGAGAACAGCTATTCATATCAATTAGAATCTCAGAAGAGGAAGGAACTGAATGGTCATGCAATCCAACCTTTCCCTTCTACAGAAACACCTTTGCCAGAACATCAAGCAAATGGTCATTCAATTCAAGTAAACAAATACTTATTAAATGCCTTCTGTAAGTAAGGCTCTATTCTAGGTACTAGAGTTAAAAAAAGTGAAATGTAACAGTGCTTACCTTCAAGTACATATATTTTACTGGTGCGTGTGTATGTGTGTGTGTGTGTGTATGGAAATATAAATAATATACACTTTTATGTGAGATAATTTTGAGAGAGATAGAGACAGAGATACAGAGAGGAAAAACAGAAAGAATGAAAGACAGAGACAGTGTGTGTGTATGTATGTATGTATGTGTGTGTGTGTGTGTGTGTGTGTGTGTGTGTGTGTGAGAGAGAGAGAGAGAGAGAGAGAGAGAGAGAGAGAGAGAGAGAGAGTCAGAGAGACAGAGACAAAGACAGAGAGACAAAGAGATATAGAGAGACAAAGACAGAGAGACAGAGGGACTAAACACACACACACACACACAGACAGAGAGGGAAAATTAACACCAAGGACTTTGGTGGGGATGGAAAGGACTCAGAAATGGCCTCACATAGGAGGTAGTACTTATGCTAATACATTGAAGGCAGATATAGATTATATGAGATAGAAATAAAGAAGGAATGCATCCTCAATATGGGGGACCAAATTCTACAAAGGCATGGAAGCATTTTATAATTGGAAGCAAGTTATATTTGGGAAACATCGAATAGGATAGTTTCATTGTAACAGAGGGTGTGAAGGGAAGTTATATGGAAGAGGAAAAGACAGGTAGGTGAGAGCCATATTATAGAATATTTTCAATGGCAAATTTTTCATTTTTGTCCTAGAGGCAACAGAGAGCCATTGAAAACTTGTTTAGTAGGGGAGTGACATGTCAGACCTATGTTTTAGGGATGCCCATTTGATAGCTAGCTGTATAGAGGATGAAGAAGAGAGACTAAAAGAAGAAGACCAGTTAGGAGGCTATTGTGACAATCCTAGTGGGTAGCAATGAGAGCATGAGCTAAGACTGGTGGTCTCATGAATAGAGAGAAGATGAATGTGGGGGATATGATTGGTGTAGAACTGACACAGCATGGCAACTGGTAGCATATGGGGATGAGAGAGGGAGAAAAATCAAAGGAGACTCCAGATTATTAACCTAGGAGACTGGAAGGCTCATTGGTACCCTCAACAGAAATACGAATGCTGTCTTGGTCATAGAAGGTGCTTTAGACAAACTGTCAACATCTATTTGGAGGATGGATAGGGTTTGGGGACAGATATGAATTCTATCAATCAGCCTTCAAATATCTCCAGTGAGGGGCCTCCCACTTTCCTCTGTATTATTCTTAGATTAAGGTCAACACTGATGAATAGGAGTATTCTAGTAATTCCATAAAGACGAATGGTAATGATGGACTCTTACTTTGTATGTAAAATCAGGGCTAGCTAGGAGAGCCTATATGAGTCCCAAGGTTTACCATAGCTTCATTTTTCTCCCTATAAATGCATTGTATGCCTGAGTCATTTCTATCTGATTTGTGACTGCTTTTGTACATCTACCTGCTGGGCTTTCTGCTATCTTCAAAATTAACAGTGTTCAATGTGAGCAGCCAAATATTTGAATAGTTTCATGGCCTGTGGGATTCTTCCTACCCCTTTCTGATGAAGGCTGGTACCCTTGGAGGGGAGGCACCATCTGAGCTTTACTGTCAGTGAGTGGCAGGACTTTTTTCTAGGGTCCCGGGGTGATAACAGTGGCATCTGCCTCTTCAGAAGTCATTCGTTCCCAATGGTTCATATACTTGTTTAAATAATCAGTCTCCCAGATCAGCATTGCTATGACAATCCTGTTCTTGGCTAGAATAGCTGCAAAAACATTTTCACAATTTACTGTAAATAATATCTGTTTTGTTTAATGTTCTGCTGGCTCAAGCTATATGTATTTACATATATATGCATATATATTTATATACACATGCATATATGTATGAATGTGTATGTATATGTGTTACATGTATAATAATACACATACATACATACATAGATACATACATGCATGCATCTTTGCCATAATGCTTGCAAGAATGAAGAAGTTACCACTGTTTCGTGATTTTCAATCATAGTATGAAACGCCTTGGTTGGTTGGAAGCTCTGCTCCAGGATGAAAGTTGTTTTTGGGTCCTCTTTAGGGAGAAATTCACGCTCTCTGTGGCTTCAGAGCTCTTCTTGGGGACAACATTGCAATTCTGGGGCTAGAAGGTTGATCGAAGAACCTCTAATTACCTCACTATATAGAGGAAGCAATCGAAACCAATGGAAGGCAAGGAATTTGGTCAATGTCATATAGTATGACAGTGGAAGAACTTGAATTTGGGAAGCTAAGGCCTAGGTCTCCAAATTTTCTATAACCCCTCAGTTAGTGTTCTTACCTCTTTGTCTTTTCAAAGTCACACACATAGGTGCTGATATGTACAAGAGGCTATATGGGATAGTGGAAAGAATTTGGAGCTTAGAGCAGGAGAACTCAGTATCCTCAGATATTTAATAGCTGAATTATGGAGAGTGAGTCACTTTAGCCTATGAAACCAGTTTCCTCATTTGCAAAATTGAGCTAATGATACTTGAGCTGCCTATTTCAATGTTTTTGTTGTTGCTTGTTTGTTTTTGGTAATGGAAAAACTTTTATTTTGTGTAGTAAAGGACTTTAGAAATACTACTTCTTATTTACACTCCCAATGTTTGTTGTGTAGTTGCTACTTGTGTGGAAAAATCATCTTCTGTGTCTGGTCCAAGGGCCATGGAGTGGGGTAAGGAAGAGGTATGATAAAAATGTTCTCTTGGGCTGAGAATATATATGAGACCAACTGTTATTTCATCAACAACTACTGGGAGCATTTAATGTTTTCCTTGATCTGACTTTGGCCTGCTACTCTGAACTCCTTTATGATGCCCACCTCGTTGGATTTTCTTACCCTGAAAGCTTTGGTTTGGTTCAGCACAATTCTTGGTCCATTCTCTCAAAACTTTGCCTATATGGTGCCCCAGGAAAATTCTCTTTCTACCGATTGCCCCCAAATCTTTAGTACCCTTCAGTCCTGTCGTCCCATGGGGAAGGATTCTTCACCTGGAGTCTATGAACTTATTTTTTCAGACTTGTTTTGACAATTGTATTTCAATAAAATTGGTTTCCTTGGTAATTCCATGTGTTTTATTTTATTAATTTAAAAACATTACTATGTATAGTAAAAATCAGAGGAAAAACAAGTAATTGAGGAAAATATTAAAACAGGTTTCTCTGATAAAGATCTTGTTTCCAAAATATATAAGGAACAGATTCAAATTTATAAAGTTAAGAACCTTTTTCCAATAGATAAATGGACAAAGGATAGGAATAGGTAGTTTTTAAAGGAAGAAATCCAAGCTATCAACTATTATATGAAAAAAGTACCCTAATCATTAATAATTAGAGAAATGAAAATCAAAGCAATTTTAGGTTTTCCTTATACCGACGAGATTGGCAAAGATAACTGAAAAGGTAAATGAAGGGTGATGGGAAAATAAGCATATTTTTCCACTGTTTGTGGAGATGTGAACTGGTCTAGGCATTCTGGGAAGCATTTTAGAACTATGTCTAGAAAGTCATCAAACTGTGCAAACCTTTTGACCCAAGCATACCACTGTTTGGGAGTATACCACCCCTAAAATAATAAAAGAAAAAAGAAAAACATCTATGTGTTCAAAAATATACATAGTATGTCTTTTGATGGGAGCCAAGATTAGAAATTAACTAATTCCTCCTATGGGGAATGACTAAACAAATTGTGGTATGTGAATGTAATGTAATGTTATTGTGCCATACAAAATGATGAAATGAACAGTTTCAAAGTAAACTAGGAATATCTCTATATCTGATGCAGAGTGAAATGACCAGAATTAAGAGAATGATACATACAATGACAATAACACGATAGAGAGAAATAACTTTGAAAAACTTTAGAACTCTGATCAACATGGTGATAAGCAATTAGCCTTAAAGAATGAAAACAGGGGCGGCTAGGTGGTGCAGTGAATAGAGCACTGGCCCTGGAGTCAGGAGGACCTGAGTTCAAATCTGGCCTCAGACACATAACATACACACACACAAAAACTAGATGTGTGACTTTGGGCAAGTCACTTTAACCCCAATTGTCCTACCCTCCCCCTCCAAAAAGCACACAAAAAAGAATGAAAAAAAAACATGATCCTCATGTCCTGACAGAGAGGTGATGAATTTAAAATGCAGAAGGAGACATACATGTGTGGGAATTCATTTTGCTGGACCAGGAGAGATTAATTAAAAAAAAATACCTGTTACTTGAAAAATGATATTTTGAAAAGAAATTTCACCAGACTGCCAAAGGGGTCTATGATACAAATAACAACAACAGTAACAACCATAGCAACACCAACATCTTAAGAACCTCTGCCTTAGAGAGTGGAAATAGGATATACTGCATGAATGTGCATAAGAATCAATTAACAAAGGCTATATGTTGCATTGGTTTCCAAATAATGCCTTATGAATAATCACCCTGATTTTAAACACACCACCATGAGAAAGCCCATCCACCTTTCTGCAAGCTTTCTAAGCCTTCCCACAACTCAGTAGGCACTTGGGGTGGAACGGGTTTGGAGACTGAGGTTTCTGGCATTCAGATGGCTGGGATCCCGGGCTCTCCCCTCTCTGCTTGGCAAGTGCTCCTTGTCCGATTTGTGACCAGTACTTCCTCAGCAGAGGGGAGAAGTCACCTTCAGTAGGAAAGGTCGGGTTTGAAGGAAGTGTGATGGAAACATGGCGGCCAGCTGTGTGATTTGTGGTCTCGGATTCCATGGTGGGGTGAGGAAGCATGAACAAGAGCTTAGATGCTTTCCTCCTTGCCCTTCGTGGGAGGAAGAATGCACTAAATCAGCCCGTGTGGATTTCATGACCTCCTCCAGAGGTACAGCCTGACTCTTCCAAAGTCATGAAGGATCCTCTGGGAATGGGAGGAATGCTCAGAATTCATTCTTTTGAGCAGCATGGGGTGATATAGAAAACACTGAATTTGGATTCAGTGGCTCTGGGTTCAAATCCTATCTTTGGCTACTGCTTCCTTTTCTTTAAAACAGAATTGGGCTAGATGATCTCCAAGGTCCCTTCCAGCTCCAAATCCTTTGAACCTGTTTCTGCAGAATCATAAAAGTTCTCTTTCGATGACTCTTGTCCTAAAACAGTGAATGTCCTCCTCCAAACACCTTGAGTAGAATCATAATCTTAGAGTATTGTAACTGCAAGAAGCCTATGAGATCATCTTCCTAATTTAGGGATTTTTAACTTAGGGAAATATGAACTTGTATTTTAAAGTTTTGAGAACTATATTTCAATATAATTGATTTCCTTTGTATTAATTTTGATTGATTGATCAGACACATTTTTTTTTGTGAGAAAAGGTCCATAGGCTTTTTTAGACTGCCCAAGGTATCCATGACATACAAAAGGCCAAAAACTCCTGGTCTAGAGCAATCCCCTTATTTTACACATGGGGAAACTAACTCCACAAAGGAAAATAATAAAATTGAGGTCACCTGATTTCTAACTCAGCTATCATTTTCCCTCAAAGCAAGGGCATTTAAATTTTCTTCCCCATTTTTAAATTCTTTTTGAACTCCTTGCCTTTCTTATTGTCTCAGAATAGATTCTTTTACAGTTGCCAGGTGGCATCAGGAAGGAGGAATTCTCCAGGGTCTCTTCTCTCCCCCTCACTCCCTCCTGTTGGAGCTTTTGTTACCCAGGAGTGTTCACCCTGATTCAGGGGCTTCTAGGGATGTCAAATTCAGTCCGTGGGCCTTTATCATAGGTAAAATCTGCATGGTGGCTCTGGCATGAGGAAGATCCTGGTTTGGGGACAAATGATGGAGAAAAAAAGGGAAAAGAGAAAGTGAGAGGGGGAAAGAGAGAGGGGAGGAAGAACTGAGGGGGGGAGAAGTAGAAAAAATATGTGTTCATGTGAGGGGAAAAGAAGCAGACATAGCCCTTAGACATATTGGAAACTGGATATTTTCATCAGAGTAGGCTATTCCTGGATCCCAAGTAGCGAATGTCTTCTGAGCCCCCCTTGGATTCAGTCCCTTGGCTGACTATACCATAAAGGAGATAAGAGAAGAGATTCAGTATTTGTTTGGCTCAAGTATGTCATAAGCCTTAAGAGGTTGAATCTATGCAGTTCACCAAGGTTAAGTACATGAAAATCAGTGATAGAGTTATGATTTGGATTGCTGAGTTTTTCTTTACAGTGGTGTGTATGGGGTGTGCAGGGAGGACTATCACCTCTGGTGTGAGGGCTTGATGAGTCTTTTTCAGGGCTGCTCATTCACCTTTGGTGATTACCTTTCACCCAACTCTCATCTATGGCTCCAAGAAACGTGGGCATGTGAAATGGCCACACCCAGGTAATACTGGCAGACAGACTAAACCAGGTTAAGGGTAATTAATAGGCCTCAAACCCATTAGTGAGTTAGGGGTTATCTACTCCAAGCATGAGAAGACTTCTTTCTGGTGGAATGGGTGAATGAGAACAGTTTGTCCAACAGCCATGAAGACAGCTGAAGTAGGGGGTGTGGAGTGCTTAGGATTTGATCAGACATTCAACATGTCAAGGTCATCCTCTATATCCACTATGTCTTGACTTTTGTCTTGCTACTGGACTTTGATGACTCTGTGAGAGAGAGGGAGGGAGAGAGGGAGGGCAGGAGAGAGGGAGACACACACACAGAGAGACAGAAAAGAAGAAGGAGGAGGAGGAGAAGGAGAAGGAGGAGAAGGAGAAGGAGAAGGAGAAGGAGGAGAAGGAGAAGGAGAAGAAGAAGAAGAAGAAGAAGAAGAAGAAGAAGAAGAAGAAGAAGAAGAAGAAGAAGAAGAAGAAGAAGAAGAAGAAGAAGAAGAAAGGGAGGGAAAGAGGGAGAGAGGGAGAGAGGGGGGAGAGAGAGAGAGAGAGAGAGAGAGAGAGAGAGAGAGAGAGAGAGACTTATATCTCTGTGCAACTCTGTCTCACTTAAATCCAATTCATTTACAAGGCTCCCATGATATCATTGGTCCTCTTTCAGAACGGAGAACAAACACCAAGAACCTCCAGAGGTCAATTAGACTGCGAGTATTAATGAAAAGAGGTCTCTTAATATAATATTTGTAAACTGGGTCAATTTTTATATTTTTACCTAAAGTTAAGAACTATGTCCTACAAACTGTGGATCCAGTAGGGGTGGGGGAACCTTCAGCTTCAAGGCCACAGGTTCCCCACCCCTGAAGGTTCTTGTAGGGTAGTTTGTCTAAAGTCAGACCCACCTGTTTAGCCACATATATTACCTTAATATAGTCACTCCTCCTCTTTGACCTATAAAATGAGAGATTTAGACTGTGTGACCTCTAAGTCCCTTCTAGTGATGTCATTATATGGATCTGATGGAAAGGTGTTCTATGAATTATGATATGTAGTCCCTATACATTTAGTGATAGAGGGACTACATATCATAATTCCTAGAACCCTGTTCATCAAATCCTTATATACCATATATAGTGACTATATATTGTAATTCATGGGTCCCCATTCCAACAGATCCACACATCTATATTCTACTCTATTCTATTGGTGACAATGAGCAGATAAAGGTCATAGTCTTGCTCATTATGTGACTTTGGGGAAGTTACTTCCCTATAAGTTTTAATTTTCTTCTCAATAAATCAAAGGAGATTGGACTAGAGAAGGTATAATGTTTCTTCTGGCAATGTCTGTCTTCTGAACTTCAGTTCTCCACCTCTAACTTCTTCCTAGGCATCTCTACCTAACTATCCCATAAACGTCTCAAAATCACCAGGTCCAAAACTGAACTCATTATCTTTTTATCTTTTTTTTAATCTTACCCCTCCTCCCAATCTTCCCATTTCAGTTGATACACGTCTTCCCAGACATCTAGGTTAGAAAAGATAGGACCATCTTGGGCTCTTCCTTTTTCTTCTGCTTCTACATTTAATCAATTACTAAGTTGTGTAGATTCTCCCTCTGAAAATATCTCTTGCTTCCTTTCCTTTCTCTTTGCTCAAAAGGATACCACCTGGGTTAAGGTCCTCATTCCCACTCCCCTGGACTACTGTAGTAATCTCCTAATTGGTCTTTATGCCTCTATTCTTTTTCATCTCCTAAACATTCTTCATGTAGTGACCAAAAGACTTCCTAAGAAATAGTTACAATTTTATCAAAAACTGCAAATGGCTCCCTATTGATTTCAGTCTAAAATACAAGCTTCTTGCATTAGAATATGAGGTCCTCTATAAACTTTCACTTCCCTTTTTGGACTTAACTATCTATGCTCCTTCCTTTTAATTGCTTGACATTTCAATCATACTAAAGCTAGCTCCTTAGACTTAATATTCTGCCTCACACTTCCATGAATTTGCATAAACAAACCAACATTCCAAACTGGAATATACTCCTTCCACATCTCCACTGCTCAGAATCTTCAACATCTTACAAAGTTCAACTCAAGATTTTTCCTCCTCTGTGAAGACTTCCGTGAATCTACAACAATGCCCTCCTCCTCCCAAAGAGGATCTTTTCCTCCTCAAAAAATTCTAGAATACCTTGTCTAAATCTCTTCTTTGTACCATCACCCCTACTTTTTTTTTATTATACTTATCTGAGTATTGTGTTTGGTAGACTATAAATAGCTCCTTGAGGATGGAACTATTTCCTACTTTTTCCTTGTATCTCTAGCGCTGAGCATGGTGGTTTGAACATAATAGATAGTTAAATATTGATGAATGAGTAACATTCCTTTTTCTTTTTTTGTTTTTTGGAGGGAAGAAGGTAGGGCAATTGGGGTTAAGTGACTTGCCTAAGCTCACATGGCTAATTTTGTGTTAAGTGTCTGAGGCCGAATTTGAACTCAGGTCTTCCTGACTCCAGGACCGGTCCACTGTGCTACCTACCTGCCCCAATGAGTAACATGTCTACTGAAATATTCTTTGAATGGATGAACAAGCCCTGTCCTATTCCCCTCCCTGAAAGAACCTTAGATGATCAGTATGACAATTTTCCCGTGTGAGCTCTTTTTGCCACTGCACAGCTAAGTTCATACAAAATAGAAGAATGTGTAAGTCCAACTGGGTCATAATTAGGAACCAGATCTTCCTTGTGCTTTGCTAAAAATGCTTTATCAACCAAAACAGGACTGCTTCAGCAAGCCCTGAGACACTATAGCCCTATTCCACAAGGTGTTAGTGCTGGGGTGCAAGCATGTTCTCAACTTTCCAATCAACACAATGGGTCCACTTTCTGCAAGCCCTGGATCGATACTCAGGCAAGAAAAGCACAAGAGGAAAGGGAAATATAGTTTTATGGGAGACATTGAGGCATGAGTCATTGTGACATTTTGTATTTGAGGAAATGGAGGTCCAGAGTCTTTGTAACACCTGCGAAGGGTCCCAATGCTTAGAACAGATTACTGGGTCTCCTGACCACCTCTAACCCATTCCCTGATGTACCAACCTACACACTTCATTTCACTAACACAAAATGGAGTACTAAGATGAATGACAGCAGTAAGGAAGCTGGAGGGAGGGGTGGGAAGAGAGACTTGCTGTTGATGAAAGATTGCTTGCTGTAGGATCCCCTGATATTTCTTGCATGGAACGAGGTCACTTTTTCCCCAAGGAGGGGATGAAGTGAAGAATGAGAAATGCTGTTATAGTAAGCGTCTTGGAAGTGCGTCTGTGCCTTTGACATTGGCTTTCCTTCATATTTGCAGTCACAGGACTTCGAAAACCATTCAGGGAGAAGACTTCGAGAAGGTTGGACATCTGAAAGGCTGCCCTGCTTGTGTGTGTGTGTGTGTGTGTGTGTGTGTGTGTGTGTGTGTGTGTGTGTGTGTGTGTGAGAGAGAGAGAGAGAGAGAGAGAGAGAGAGAGAGAGAGAGAGAGAGAGAGAGAGAGGCAGAGAGAGACACACACACAGAGACAGAGACAGAGAGACAGACAGAGACAGAGACAGAGAGAGATAGAGAAAAAGAGAGGAGAGAGGGGGTATAGGGAGAGAGAGGAGAGACAGAGACAGAGACAGACAGAGACAGAGAGAGACAGACAGAGAGACAGAGAGAGACAGAGAGAGAGACACAGAGACAGGGAGACACACACAGAGAGAGAGAGAGAGAGAGAGAGAGAGAGAGAGAGAGAGAGAGATCATCACTGTTTGCCTGCCTACAGTTAATTATATAATTCAACAAAGATTTAGCAGCTTGAGCAGAAATCTGGCAGATTTAGAATGAAATTAGACTACAAGGAAACATTGTAACATTTAACAAAAAATCATTTTGCCCATAATCCTGGTGCCTGTAGTTACCATCCCAACCCTTCTCCTCACTGTCAGAAGGTGTGGTATTAGGGAAAGGGAACTGAGAAGGGAGCCCAAAGCCCTGGGTTCTAGTCCCAGTACCACCATTAGCTATGCAAGGAATTTCCCTTTCCTTCTCTGGCCCTCAGTTTCTTCATCAGTAAAATTAGGAGAAGACCTCAATCCTCATTCCATCTTTGGTATTTGCTACCTATATAAACTTGGTTTCCTTTATGGCCTCCTCACTTTCCTTATCTGTGAAATAAGGGCGTTGGATTACATGATCTCGAAAGGCTTATTCCAGTTCTGCTATATTACTAGACAACATGGTGCCTCTTGAGAAGTGGGGCGGTATTTTCCCTCCTCTCAGCAAGGAGTGGACTGCTGTCAGACATATTCACTGTTAGTTGATTTTAATGAACTATTTTTCTATTATATAAGGATAGGTTCTGTTGTTGGGGGAATGGTGGTTTGTTAGAAAGGGACTCATTAAAAAAGCATCAACAAAGCATTTTATAAAAAGAGGCATTTTATAAAAAGAAACATTGAATTGGGAGTCAGGAGTCTTGGTATATGTTATTATAACCTTTTCTTTTGTTTTTATTTCAGTCACTCTATAATTGACAGATTTGTTTATAACAAATCATTAATTTAAAAAGTTAGGAGACAAGGGAAGTGTCTCATGGTGAGAGTGTTGAAATTGGGGACTAGAAACTTCAGTTTACCTCCTTGCTCAGCCACTGATTCCACGTATGATCTTGAATAAGTCCCTCTCCTTCTCTGGGCAACATTGTAAAATAAGCAAGTTGCTTATTATATCCATTATGTGACTCCAATTCGTTTCCTCTGAAGTCCTTCATATTCTACTACCACAGCCTAAGATCAGTCAATCTTTCAAGTTGATCAGGTCTGTATTAAACTTTGGGTCACATTTTGGGTTGTATAGTGGTATCTTTCTGAGATCTGTGTGTAACTTGTAGCACATCTGGGGGTACCTATCTGATAAGACTTGGCACATGATTCTAAATGCTTCCTGGGGCTTGTCATTTCTCTTGGCCTATACATAATTTAAGAGAGCTGCCTGGACCATGTAACAGCTTGCCCAGTTAGACATGTGTCAGAGATTCTACTCAAACCCAGGTCTGTCTCAGAGGCCAGCTTTCTATTCAGTATGCCTGTTGATCCTAGTAAGTGTTTAGCACGTGTTTATTGAATTGAACTGAGTTTTGGGTTAAAATCTGTGCCCTGCTAGTCACTAATGATCTGCCTTTGGGTTGTTAATCCCCACCTCCCTCCAGCATAATCTCTAAAAAAGAAGGACAAACCCTGACCAGTTCATTATGACATTATTAAACATGTTCACTATTAGCACACTCCCCTTGAATTAAAAGCCAAAATAAAGTAAGAAAATAGAATTCATCTTCCCCTTGGAATGCAAGGCCTCCGGGCCCATTACAGACTAGGTGAGTTGGGATGGCCAAGTTATGGAGAACTGGAAAGGTACTAAGTCTGCTAACAGTGAGGAGAAAAGGAAATTCAGGCAGCTCAGAGATATGTCTACCGAAGTAAATGGTGACATTATTTCTGCAAGTGATACTAGATGGATCTCGTTTTGGGCGTCTCTCAATGCAGAGCAACCCTGGTCCTAGAGAGCAATTCTGGAAGTGGCCTTATGTGAGTCCCCAGAGATAATTGAGGAATAGAGAAAGTACAACAGGTTCTTCCGTCTCAGGCGAGTGATGAAACCTTTCTCAAGGAATTTGTTTTCTAATGCACTCAGCTCTTTAAAAGCCAGGCTTTTAGGCTGGCAGCTTGTGCTCGTCCTAATGGGCTCCTATCTCCAGTTTGGCCATGACCCCCTCTTCCCCCAATCCCATCAGCCACTGCTGTCCTTGACTTCTCCTTGGGCCTGGTATGAACCAGATTACTAGACTCCAACAAAGTGGAATCTAGGAAGAAACGTTGGAGATAGGCACTGCCCAAGGGCAGTAGGGTAGGTAGGCAGACAGATGGCAGTAGGCACTGCCAAGGGTCCTGAGTTTGTATAGGCAAGGAAATGTTATATTAAGGGTGGGAACCACAGTTGGATTCTCCGAGAAAGGTCATAGAATCATAGACACAAACTGGGAAGAACTTTAGAAGCCACTGGGTCCTTTCCTCCCCTCTCATTTTACATATGAAGAAACTGAGTCACAGAGAAGTTGACTAACTGTCAAGGTCACAGAGCCAGTGTCCAAGGCAGGATCTGAATTAAGGTCTTCCTACCTTCAAGTTAAGCCCTCTATCCACCATACCACCTACTAGGGTGACCTTTGACACATACATGCTTAAGGGAATAGGGAAGGGATGCAGTTGTCCTAAACCACAGAGATATTTTCTGATCCTCTGGGTTGGTCTTTGCTGGGGGAAGTGGAGGGAAATCACTGGCCTTGAGGCCACATGTGGCCCTCTAGGTTCTCAAGTGTGGCCCTTTGACCAAATCCAAACTCCACAAATAAGTTTGGATTCAGTCAAAGGGCTGCACTTGAAGACCTACAGGGCCATATGTGGCCTCGAGGCTGCAGGTTCCCCACCCATGGTCTGTGCCCAAGATTTTAGGCATCTTAAGGCATAGCCCAATCAATACCTATGGCATTTTATAGAGAGACACATGACATAGAGGGAAACAAACAGACACACAGGGAAATTCATCCAGGTAACCAGAGTTCTCACTACTGGACTACTTTGTCACAGAGGGTCTCACTTGACTTTTTTGCTGTTCCTCTTGATAAGTCAATCAGCTCTGTCATCACAATACAAGGACTGGTTTAAGGAACACCAGAGGCCTAAGCTATCTCTACTTTTATAAAGTGCCAACAGGAGGCCTCAGATTAGGAGAGACAGCTGGTGCCCTCCTTGTTAGAACAATTGACAGAAACTGCTGCCTTTCCGCTCTCACACTTTAGGGGTCTGGCCGCCCTTCTTATAGTAATAGCTGGTCTCCTGAGGGTGTTTAGTCTACATTAGCATGATATCTTTGGCTCTCTTGATCCAAGAAACCTCTGAGCCAAAAGTCAGGACTACATCTTCAAGGTAAATAGGAGACTTGGCACCAGGATCATGGATCCCTGAACCCTCTATGGTTCTTTTCTAACCCCCCTGCCCTTTTCTTCTTAGGATCAGGGCCTGAAGGCAATTGGTACCAAGCCAAATCTCTACTTAGTTTATTTGACCTAAAGTCAGTTTTGATTCTCATTTCATCAGGTAATTAATTCAGCAAAAATTAAGTACCTACTGAATGCAGAGTGCCCTGCTAGGGTGTTAGAGGAGTTACAAAGTTCAGGCCAGCTAAGATCTTTGCCTGTAAGCTTGCTATTGTTTTTTTGAAGAAATCCAATGACATCATGATTGGGTGATGTCTTGACTTGCTTACGTGAATTGGAAAGTCAGGGGCTTCACTCTTTCTTCCAGTCATCAAAATCCATTAGCAACACAACAGTCAAGAGTGGTGATAGCCCAGAATGCAGTGGATAACCTTGGGGTCTTCCATGTCTGACCAAGCTTTAAGTGCTCCAAGGGGCCTTCTTGAATTGCCTTTATGGCTATTGGAACAAATTGTTCTCACCTGCCCCTTCCTCTGGGGAGAGTCTTCACGTGCTTCACCCCCTTAACTCACTGACAGGTTTGAAGTCTGGTGATTACTCTCAACCTGATTTAGCTTGTCTGCCAAGATGGTTTTACTGGGACATGGATGCTGTGTATGCTACAGCTTCTTGGAGCCACAGGGGAGAGTTGGTTGACAGGTGGACACCAAAGGTGCTTGGGCAGCTCTGAAAAAGGCTCAGCAAGCTCTCACACCAGAGGTGCTAGTCCTCCCAGAACACCTCATACACCACACCCATTAGTTCACAGACATTAGTCTGTAACATTATTATTCAATAGCGCATTAGTGGTATAACAAAATGTTAAATGGAGAGTTCAAGGCATGCATACAGGAAACAATGTGAGAGGATATCACTAAATATTAAATGTAAGGCACATACAGTCATTGCTTCAGGAAGATAGGGAAAAAAGAGGGGGAAAAGAACAAGCATTTATTAAACACCTATTATGTTCCAGGCACCCTACTAAACGCTTGACAACATCACATTTGACCATTACAACAATCCTGAGAGGAAGGTGCTATTATTACCCCCATTTCAGAGTTGAGGAAACTGAGGCAGAATCTTATTTGACTTGCCCAGGGTCCACACAGCTATTGTTTGAGGTCAGGTTTCAGTTCCAGGGCTCTATAATACTGTGGCCCTAGCTGCCTTGGACTGGTAAAATCAAAGCTATCTTTCTAGAGGAGGCCATGATTGAATTGTGTAAAGTTGGGATAGGTTGAAGAGAGGGAGGGGTGGGCCTTTTGGGTGGGACCTAAGATATTACCAGGAAAGTTAGAGAATTATCTGACTCAGGGGTGTGTGTGTGTGTGTGTGTGTGTGTGTGTGTGTGTGTGTGTGAGAGAGAGAGAGAGAGAGAGAGAGAGAGAGAGAGAGAGAGAGAGAGAGAGAGAGAGAAAGCAGAACAGTATGTGATAAAGCAGCTTGTCATCCTAGGTAGTTTGGACTTTATCCTATAGCAAAAGACAGCTACAGAAGCTGCTTGAGGAGGAGTGTGATATGCCTAGGGAGCAATGGTGATGTAATAACTCACTTTTACAAAGCCTTTTAGTGCCTGCAGTGCACTTTCCTCCTAATAGCCCTGTGCAAATCTGCATTTCATTAATGAGGAAACTGAGGCAGAGAATTTAGGTAATTTATTACCCATGGTCACATATCCAGTAATTGTCACAGGTAGGAGTGCTGTGGAGAATGGAGGCAGAGGGATCTTTGGGGTGTCTGTTTTCATAATCCAGGTATGAGATGATGAGGTTTGGTCCTAGGAAAAAATATCAAAGTCAGCAAAATTTGTTTTTTCCCCATCCATGGCAACTTCATTCCTCCCCTTGTCCAAATGCTTTCTATCTATGCCCCCCTCCCTCTTCCTTATCCCCTTCCTCCCCAATCCCATTTAAACATACTCTTCTTAAGAGGGTTTGATTTGGAATTAGTAGATTAAGGTTAGAATCTAAATCCTGTGTGATCTTGGGAAAGTCACTCCCCCTCTCTGAGTCTCAATTTCCTCATCTGCAAAATAAATGGTTAGACTCAAGGATCTATTTCATCCAACTAGTCCTGTATATTCAGGATCCAAAGACAGTTTAGATTTGATTCTTCCCCCTTTCCTCAGCCAAGAGATCTGCATTTTAACAGAATTAAAAACCTTCAGCAAGTGACCAGAGGGGGTGGTGAGAAGGGGGTAAGGCTCTAATAGTGGCATTCTAGGCATTAGTCAGTAGGAAGGAGAAGATTTGGAGGCCATTATGACCCTTCCTAGAAATCCCAAAATCATTACCTGTACACAGTCACAGGATTTAGACCAGGAAGAGCCCTTAGACATCTTCTAATCCAAACCTTTCATTTCAGAGAAGAATAAGAAAAAGGAAACAGCTTGTCTAACTCAACACAAAGGAAATAGAAGAATTGGGATTAGAACTCAGGTCCTCTAATTTCAAACCCAGTGTTCTTTCCATGACACCTCTCTTATTTTATTTTTTTTCCATCTATGGATGGGGCTGGTCTTGACTTTCTTGATTGTATACTGTAGTGGCCAGAGGGAGAAAACAGAAAGAAGACAAAAACAGCTGATAAAGGCAGGGGGAGAACATTGAAAGGGGTACTCCTGTGCCTTCCCTCTTCTCTAGCTCACAAGTAGCCCCGGGGAGCACAGCCCTTTACAGGTCCCCACTATCTCTCAGTCTGGAGCATTCAGAGCTGGTGGAGACAATGTCTGTTAATCTCAGGTTGCTGCTGCACAGAAAGGGAATAACAGCAAGCAACCTGCATATACCGCAGAGCAGGTAATGGAAAAGCCGAGGCGCTGGCAGGCAGGCTGTAAGCTCTGCAGAGCCTGTGGAGAATCTGATGACAGCTCCTCCCTGATGGACTACAGCAGGGTCCTTCCTGTTGGGAAACAGGCTAGGGAATAGAAGAAGTGTGAAGCTGGCCACATCCTCCGCCGCCCCTCCTCCATCCCCAGAGTGGGGTGAGGTGAGGGCTGCTATACTATGCTCATACATTCAATTTTTTCCACAAACTTTGATGAAATAGCTCCTGCTATGTTCAAGGTCCTACTAGGCACAGGGGATACAAAGGCAATCCTGCCTTCATGGAGCTAATGTTCTACTTGTAGGATCACAGCCTGGTGTCTCCTTGGGGTCCCTCCCTAGGCTCTGGGCAGTCAGCACTTCTAGGAAAGCTCATGCACAGAGAGGGTCCTTCTCTATCCCCACTTCCAACCTTCAGATCAGGCAGAGATACCTCTGACTGCTCCCGGTCTGCCATGATGAGTCAGCCTGTCCTATTGCATGGTGATGAAAAGTCTATTAATTGAGTTAGAACATTGTGGACATGCTAACGGGGAGATCTCTGCCCCACTGCCTTCTTCCTGTTGATTTTTAAGTTCAAGGATGACTCAGAAAGCTGTGTGTGGGTATGGGTGTATATGCAATTCCCACTTCGCCCCTCCCTTCAAACTGGCCACAAATCATGAGCCCATGATCTCCTAGGTAAGCCTGTGTGTGGGATAGGACCACCTCCCATTTGTGTCTTATCTCCTTTGGTGCAGTGCCTTGTGAGATCTCAAAAAGCAGCTGGCATCATCCTCTTTTTAGGCATCTGAAAAGCAGGGCGGTGTCAACCAGAGCAGTTGCAGCTACCACAGTAGCAGAAGATAGCCTAAAAGGGAAATAGAGAGAAAGAAGAAGAGAGGGAGCATCCATCTTCTTTGAAGAATCAAGTGCCTTGACCTGAACCTAGGCAAACTATAAGGGCAGGCTCAAAATAGGGATGAAGAGAGGAGACAGAGACAGAGAGAGATACTGGAAAGAGAGATCCATTTGGTGTCGATAACTGTGTATGATGGAAAAAAAATGTTAAATGGCTAATTAGCAGGCTTGGAAAAGAAATTGCTTGCAAATGTCCAAATGAGGCTTGAATATTAACCTCTTAACTCATTGACAACTACTGACATGCTAATATATTCTTTTCTAATCGTTCTATGCTTCCTTGTCGTTTAATATTCCCTTTGATGTAGGAAAATCAAATTATCTATTCCATACCTGTGTGTTTATATGCTGAGTACTTTTTATACTTTTCTTGGGAGAACCTTAGGGCTACAGTCAAAAAATTTAATTTTCCCCAGAGTACCTTGGGTTGGATTATGAGTTAATAACCTTGAGTTGGGGCCATCAGTGTTCTGATCTATGTCTTGCCACTGAACTCTCGAGGAGAGAATGAGGCTGATGTCTTTGCCCAGCTCTACCTCATTTAAATCCAATTCACTTGCAAGTCAAGACATCATCCTCCTGATGTCAGGGGTCCTCTTCGAGAATGAAGGATCAACAACAGTCTATGAGTCGTAGTAGCTGCCCTTCTAGGGACCCAACTGGCTAGTTCCAGTTGGGTAATGCTGGTATTTCCTCCTCTTTCTCCTCCTTTTCCTCCTTCCCCCCTCTTCTCCCTCTCTCCATGTGGGGAATCACATTCTCACACGTGGACATATGAATATGAATTTTGATCACTTATACTTTACAAGGTATCTTGGGATTTGGGGGCTAGATTTCCCCCCCACTACTTATTCTACCATTCTTTTAAACACTAGGACAATTAACTCTTTTGTCTCATGCAGTTTTTATTTTCATCCAGTCACTACTTGAAAACTTATGATCACTGGAAATTGACTACCTCATGATGCAGCCCATTCTGGCACTGGGTAATTCTGTATATTGAGCCCAAATCTAACTCCTCTTAACTTCCACTCACTGGTCACGATTCACAGCTTCATTGGAATATCTGCTAGAGCAGTAAATCAGCTGGCCAGATGTGCTCTGAGCATCTATTTTCATTTTGTTCATTTGTTTATTTAACTGATGGTTGCTCTCTTCATTAGAGACTATTAGCACATAAAAATGGTGTTTATTGAGCCTGTTGAAATGTTCGGTTGTATTCTTTCACTCACGACTCAAAAGCCGGTTGCTTGAGCTTTGAGAAAAACACTTTTCCAATGTGCCAAGAACTCTCTATAAGTATAGTTCCATCAACAAACAACACTTCTAACCTGTCTCAAGCCCTTCATTGGATTCTAAGGAGGAAAAAGAAAAGTAGTTATTAAGCTGTTTAAGAATATATTAAAATACATCTTTGGTCATAAGCACCTGCTAGTCATGTATTATGAACAAAAAGAGAAAAGGTGAATGTCTCAGTATAAAAAACCAACAAGGTAGTTTGAGGAGACAAACCTGAAATTTTGGTCCCTACTATTTCTCTAACTCATTCAATTATGGTGACCTTTCTAAGCTTCAGTTTCTCCAACTGTAAAAAGGGGATAATAATCCTTGAACTACTTACCTGAAAATGCTGAGGAAAGCATTTTGTAAGGTTACTGATTTTTAGTTGAAAATCACCTCAAAGGTCTCCATTTTACAGATGAGGAAACTGAGCATCAAAGAGCTTCAATGACTTACCTAAGATCACACAAGGCAAAACTTGAGCCTAAGTTCTTTGACAACAAACCAGCTCTTTCCTTTTTGTTTTGAATTTATTTTTTATTTTTATTTTTTTGAGGGGGAAGGCAGGGCAATTGGGGTTAAGTGACTTGCCCAAGGTCACATGGCTAGTAAGTGTCAAATGTCTGAGGTCGGATTTTGAACTCAGATCCTCCTGACTCCAAGGCCAGTGCTCTATTCACTGTGCCACCTAGCCGTCCCTTCTTCATTACTTCTTACAGCACACGTTCATTCCATCATGTTCAGATGTCATAACCTGTTCAGTCATTCCCCAACTGATGAATATACCATCTGTTTCTAATTCTTTGCTGCCATGAAAAGAGCTGCTATAAATATTTTTGTACACACATATCCTTTTTTTTTATATTTGTGGCATGTAGAACTAGAAGCAGTACCTCTGCACTCTTTCCATTATACCATACTGTCTCAAAAGCACTATATAAATGCAAGGGATTATTATTGTTCACCAGGAACTCTGTAGAATATGGTTGGTACTAAGGACAACAAAATACCAAGAGTTTATCAATCTCTATAGTGAGTAATCAATTGGATTGACAGGGTTGTAACAACCTACATGGTTATGAGCAAGGGAATTGAGGAATTTTTGCTTTTTAAAAGATTTTTGAAATAATTATGTCTAGAACAATGCTGTGAAAAGAATATTGAATTTGAAATCAAAATACCAGTATCCAGTTCCCAGTTCTAACACTTAATGCTTATATAGTAGTGAACAAGACACTCCTTTTGCTCTTCTCTACAGTTTTCTTATCTATACTAAATGAATTTAATACTACTTTGCTGAGTTAAGACTGATGTAATTACTGAACTACTATCAGTGATCTTGAAACATCATGAAGAATTAGAAGATACCATTAGAGGAATGGTTTGTGAACACCTAGGAAAGAGAGATATGATCAAATCTCAGTTTTCACAGGGGTAACACTCTTAGAAAGTGTCAAAAAAGTTTAAAAAATGAGAATGTTGATACATGGAACTTACGGAAAATGGGGGTTAAGTTCCCATAGTCACCAAAAACTGTAATCTTTTGCTAGAGGCTGTTGAAAATGCACTTCTCCGCATGCAATTCTTTTATTTTTAAAAATATTTAGTATTTTATTTTCCCCCAGTTACTTATACAATATTTTTGCATACAATTCTTTATAAAAACATAAATTCTGATAATATGCACCTTTCCTAACAAAGTAATTATATATAACCTATAAAATGCAGGGGAGAGGAGAGATAATGCTAGACTGGACAGGGTGGGGAAGGGGCCACAATGTCAGAAGAAACTGGAGGTAAAAAAATGAAAGGGGCAACTTGCCATCTTTAATCTTTAACCTAGTCTCCTGATGAAAAGTGGATGCCTTAGGGTGAGTCACTGACCCACAGTTTGAGTTCAGAATTCCCACCTGGGGACCCTTGGCAAGAGGTGGGAATATGGGAAGCAGCATGGACATCGGGGGAAGTGGGATGTGTTCGAGGCTGACCACCATCTCATTTACCCACAAACTTAGCATCTTTTTATTTTTTTCAATTCTCTCTTCACATACTTGAAAGGTTACTTTAGCAATTTCTGAAGCAGAATCATGAACACTTTTATGCATACTTTTTGTGTATATAAACTTGCCTATCTCATCTCTCATTTTTTTCTCTGCTGCTCAAATGTACACGGTTGCCAATGTGAAAATGAGGTTACTAATAAAATCACTCTAATGCTTGAAGTCATGAAAGTTAAATTCGGGAATGCTGAGGATTGACTGTAACTAAAAGCCATGACTTGATGAAGCCAAGAACAAGTCATGCCAAAGTAACCCAATTTTCTTTCTTAATAGACCTACTCTGGTAGATCAGAGAAAAGCTGTGGCTATTGTTTACCTACATTTTGACAAAGCATTTGATATGGTTTCTTAGGTTGTCCTTGTGGCCAAGACAGGGAGATGTATCCTGCATGATTGTGCAGATACAGAGCTGGTGAGTGACTAGATTTAAGGAATAACCATTAAAGACTTCATGTCAACTTAAAAAGAAGGCTCTAATACAGTCCCTCACAGACCTCTCCTTGGCCTCATGCTCTTCAATTTTTTTTAAATTAGTGATTTGGATGAAGACATATAACATCCTTAATAAATCTGCAGATGAGACAAAGGTCAGAGGAATAGTCAATATTACATTGATTGAAGGGATCCAGAAAACTTTGACATACTGGCTAGTTCAATGCAATAAGGTAACATTTTGTTTTATTTTTAAAATTAATCTGTTTGTTTATTTTTAGTTTACAAGATTTAATTCCATAGTTCCTTGTGTTTCAAATTTTCCTTCCCTCCCTCACCCCACCCCCCACAATGGCATATAATCCAGTATGGGATCTGCAACTACCTTCACATTAGACGTTAGTCAGGTTACAAAGGTGGAATGTACCAGATGGAATGGAAAATGGTAAAAAGGAAATAAAACCAAACAAGAAAAAGAATGAGGTAACATTTTAACAAAGATAACTGTAAATTCCTATGCTTGATTTAAAAAAAAATCAACTTCATAAGTATAAGAGGAAAGATATTTGGTTAGACACTGATGAGGTTGGAGGTGGGGTGTCCATTTCTTCACTTCCCACCTGTCCTTTAGAATTCTCCATCATACCTTCTATTCCGGGCACTTTCCTCCTTACCCCTACTTTTCAACTTCTTTCTGTATATCGTCTTCTCCCTTTAGATTGTAAGCTCCTTGTGGGCAGGGGCTGCTTTTCTCTTCTTTTCTTTTTTATCTTCCCTTCTTTTCTTTTCTTTCCTTTTCTTCTTTGTATCTGTATTTCCGGTGCTTAGCACAATGGCTGGCATATAACAGGTACTTAATACATATTTATTGAATGACTGACTGATGTAACAGTCTGCAATTATTTGAAGTCCTTTCATTTAAAAGATGGATATGACTTGTTTTACTTGGCATCCAATGACAGAGCTAGGTATAATGGGTGTAAAGTACACAGAAGCAGATTTTTCTTGATATAATGACAATTTCCTACAAGTAAGAGCTATCAAAAAGTAGGACATGATGATTTATTAAATCCTGACTTACTCATTACTAGGAATGTTTGGATAGAGTTTGGATGAACTTTCATCAAAGCTGTGAGAGAAGAGGTCTTTGCATAAAATGGAAAGTTAGATTCAATGACCTCTAAGGTCCCTTCTAAGTATAATTCTATGAAATTTTATGAATCTTTCAACCGAGAGCCGTCTGTATTTAATATCTTTGCTGCTACTTTTTTGCTCAGAATCTGAGTTGCCAATTGTTCCACTTCTTTGGTAGTGTGGCAAAAAATTTGCACTCAGAGTCAGAAAACCTGAGTTCTAATCCTTGTCCTGACATTGATTCATTTTGTGTCTTTGGGTAAATCTCTTTACCCACTTTGACCTCAGTTTATCCATCTGTCAAATGAGGGAGATGGGCTAGATGATCATTAGGATCCCATCCAACTCTGATTCTCTCTTTTCTAAGGTACTTTTGAGTTCTAATGATGCCTTTCCAGAGGACCATACAGACTCTACCAGTCTATATTACTATATATATATATATATATAATTGGTTAGTGCTTTATATGAGGTCATTCATCAAGGTATCCCACCCCTTGAGGGCTCTATGTAAAAAAACAACAACAACAACAACAACAACAACAAAAAACCCAGCTGTCCTTTGTTTCTCTAGCTTGGTTCACATTTCACTCAACAGTGATCCCAGGTTCATGACACTGGTTTTCCTTGAAACATAAAACACTTATTCAAAATTGTATATTAAAGGAATTGAAATTCTCAATCCCCTATTGTTCATTCCATAATGTTATGGTTTATCATCCATATACAAGGCCCAGTTCAGCAGCTGATTCACATAGAGAAAAATGGACCCCCCTTTCAGTAAAAGTGTCCCTGTACTAAGTTCTATGTGAAATCTTTGCAAACCTATCCTGGAGTTTTGGCAACCAATATGTGAGTGGGGGTGGGGTAACCAAACCTATTGTCACTGGGATAATGTACAGTGTTTTTTAAACATGGTCCTGAAGATTCTCTATAGTTTGGCTCTAATTTATTTTTCTTCTATTCACCCACTTTTCTCAACATTCATTCTATAATCTAGACAACTGGATGTTCCCTGAATTTGATGTGCCATCTCCCACCTTTGTGTATTTCCTTAACCTCTTTCCCATGCTTGGAATGTACCCCCTCATCTCTTCTTTTCAGATTATGTATCTTATTGCTTTAAGGTTCTCATATGGGGTCATTTTATCTATGAAACTTTCTCTGATTTCTGCCCATTTCGAAATTGTTAGTATTTTCTCCTTCCTGAAATATTCTTAGTAACTTTGATTTCCCATTCATCCCCTTTACATTTCCTGTGTTGTATTATACTTATCTGTGTACACATCACAGCTCTTCTGAGGTAAGAGAATGTTTTGTATCTTCAACACCCAGCTCAGTACCTTTGCACATACTAGGTGGTTACTGGAAAAGATGCCCTTGAACAGATGGATTAGGATTATAGAAAAAAGTGAATCTGGGAGCAATTTTCAAGATGGACAGGATTGAAAGTTGAGAGAGACCAATAGAATACAATGCAATAAATCTTTATTAAGCACTTACTATGTGCTGATCACTAATAACAAAAGAGACCAAAGACCGGCTTTACCCTCAAAGAGTTTACAATCAAATGGGGGAAGCAACATGAAAACAAATAAATACAAAGCAAGCTATATATAAAGGATAAATAGGAAATAATTAACAGAGAAAAGGTACTGGAATTAGAGGGTTGGGGAAGCCTTCCTGTAGAAGGTGGGATTTTAGTTGCCATTCAAAGGAAGTCATGGAAGTCATTTTATAGATGAGACCTAGAGAGTTGAGGTGGTTTTTTATTTTGTCATTGTTCAGTTGTTTCAATCATGTCAGACTCTTTGTGACCTGCGTTGGGGCTTTCTTGGCAAAGATACTGGAGTGGCTTGCCATTCTCTTCTCCAGCTCATTTTACAGATGAGGAAACTGAGGCAAACAGGGGTGAGTGACTTGCCCAGGGTCACACAACTAGTAAATGTCTGAGGTCAGATTTGAACTCAGTAAGATGAGTCTTCCTGATTCTAAGCCCAGTGCTCTGTGTACTATGACACCACCTAGATGCCCCCAATGTGGCTTAACCAGGTCATGTAATTAGTAATGAGTGGGGCCCAAGCCCCCAACCCAAGTCGTCTGACCTTGTAAGTTCCATTGTATATTCTACTCTAACAAGATAAGGCAGCTAGGTGGTGCAATGGATAGAACACCGAATCTCAATCAGGGAGACCTGAGTTCAAATTTGGATTTAGACACTTACCTCTGCTTGCCTCATTTGCCTCAAATATAAAATGGGGATAATAATAGCACCTGCCTCTAGGGTTGTTGTGAGGATAAACATTTGTGAATAAATAGAACTATAATACTCATGAGATAATATTTATAAAGCACTATGTAAACCTTAAAGTGCCTTACCTTAAATAAGCTTTAAACCTTAAGTATACCTCAAATAACTATTCCTATTATCAAGTGAGGGAAAAAGAAGCAGAAGCAAGAAATAGAGACAATTCACTTAACCCCCAAATATTTTTTCAAAAGAGATGTTTTCTACCTATACTTTCTCTATCCTGTACTTAGGAAGTTACTTTAAAATTTTTAATGGTTCATACACATTTCTAAATTGTGGAAAGCCTTGAGCCCAGGCTGAGGAGTTTGACTTTTGTTCTGGAAGCACTGTGGAATCATCAAAAGTTCTAGCAGTGGAGTAGCATTGAACCTCTGTACCAGAAAATTTATCAGACCTTCATCATGTGTAGGATAGACAGGACAGGGAGGGCCTGGAATGAGCAAACTGGTTAGAAATATTCTGTAAATTAAAAGAATGACTTCAGAAAAACCTGGAAATATTTATATGAACTGGTGCAAAGTGAACTGAGCAGAACCAGGAGAACATCATCTACGGTAACAGTAATATTGTATGAAGAACAACTGTGAATGACTTTGCTATTCTCAGCAATACTATGATCCAAGACAGTTCCAAAGGACTCATGATGAAAAATGCTATCCACCTACAGAGAAAGAACTGATGGAGCCTAAATGAAGAGCAAAGCATACTATTTTTTTACTTTCTTTTTTTGAGGGTTTTTTTTTTGAGGGGGGGTATCTGTTCTTTCTTTCACAATATGACTAGTATGGAGATATGTTTTACATGATTGTACATTTATAACCTATATCAAATTGTTTTCCATTTTAGGGAAGGGAAGAATTTGGAACTCAAAATTAAAAATAAAATTAATGTTAAAATGGTTTTACACATATTTGGGAAAAATAAAATATTCAAAACTTAAAATAATTGGAGAAAATACTAAATTTCAGTTAGAGTTTAATGAAAATAAAGATATAATCTCACCTCTCCCTAGCCCTACAAAAAAAAAAAGAATATTCTGCATAAGTTCATGTGGGTGATGACAATTTGAATTATGGTTATGGCAACAGAGATGGAGAGCATGGGATGAATGAGAGAACTTGATGGAATTTGGTGACAGATTGGATCTGTGGGAGAAGGTAAGGATATTAATGTTTCAAGTCCACATGACTTGGCTTGACTTACTTCAAGAAATCACAGAAATTGACCAAATAAGGTAATAGAAAGAGATTGAATTTACAACTGAGACTTGGACTTTAGTCCTGGCTCCAACATGAACTATATGATTTCAGACAAATGTCTTCTCTCTTGGTTTCAATTTCTCTCTATTAAAAAGATGGGATTAGACTAGAAGATCACTGAAGTTTTTTCCAGTTCTCATACTGCCAACCTAAGTTGGCTATCTCTGCCTGAACTGTGGAGTCCTGAAAGCATTTGAATGAAGCAAAAAGTTCTAGGACTATCAACAAGCAGCAATGATTTCAGAAATACTATCTCTAGTAAATTGCTGAGGTGCCTTCATTTTGTAAGAGATGGAATTTTAAAAAAGAATTTTGTAGGCAAATTGAGGTTCAGGTTGAATTATTTTGTTAATCTAAGTGATAGATGCATCAGTAATCCTTTACGGGGTCTCTTCTCCTCTCCCATTGGGAGGAAAAAAAGTAAAAGTTATTATTTAGGTAATAATTACAATGGGAATCGAATACCAGAAAATGATCAGACATTGGTCAGGAGATTTTCTGATCAGCTGAGAATGAAATTGGAGCTGTTGGATGGACAGATAAATTTGGTCCAGGTAAAATGAAGGCCAAATAGTTTCTGAGGGTTATGATGCAAAGGATGCCATTCTAGGTTTTGCTTAGAAGGAAGCTTGACACCTGGGTTTAACTATCAGGGTATCATGAGTGCCAAGGAGTAAAATTTGATCTTTTTAATGGTTTACTTGGCTTGGGCACCATTCAACTTAACTCAGGTAAAAAGTTTTAATGCTTCCTAAGACATTAATTAATTGTCTATTAAGAGGCAAAGTTGTGTGGGTGGAGTCAAGAGGGCAGAGTAGAAACAGGACTTCTTCGAGCCTCCTGCTTCTACCTCCTCCAATTCATGTAAAAATGACTCTAAAAAAACTTTGGAGCTACAGAACCCACAAAATGACAGAGAGAAGCTAACTTCCCTCTGAAGACAGGCCAGTAGGCTGGCAGGAAGAGGCCAGCACAAGGCTCTGGGAGCCAAGCACAGCTGCCATGCCAGCCTGAGATTTTAGACCCAGGGAGGCCATAATCAGCCCTGGCTGGAGGGACTTCAGATCACCAGAAGGTGTAGTGGTTTCCAGAATTATCAACCCATAGATGCTGAGAACAAAGTGAGAGATCAATGTGCTGTGGACTTTGGGATCCGAGAGTTTAGGAGTGCTGTCAGGCCTTTACCCCTCGGAGGGAGAAGCAGCTGAGGTGCCTCGAGCCACCACCATGTGGCTGCTTCAGCTCCTGGCCTGCAGATTGTAGGGGTCCAAGTGAACAGTCTGAGGGATAATCCTTATTGCTTTAACCTGCTTGGATCTGGATAACTGTCTACAGTGGAGGTCCTGGAGTGCATATTACCTACAATTCTATTTAGGTTATTTCTGTGTATTGCTATCCCTTCTCTCTCTTCCCACGTAAATAAATCCTAAGTAACACACTCTCATGGTCCTTATCGTGAGGCAGCTAGGAGAAAAAAAGGCATGAGGTTCTAGACAAAGATAGATGCAGAAGATATAAGGTGGGAAATCTGTGATTATGTTGGGGCAGATCACAGGATTGATGCACTGACCACATAGGAGAAGGAAAGGGGAGAAGATTGGATGAGTGGGGTCGTCTTGTCTAAGTCCCTTATTTTATAGATGAGGAATCATCTTTACTCAGGCAGGGAAAGTGACTTACTCAAGATCACACAGGCAGTAAGCACTGGAGGTAGAATTTGAACTCAGGTCTCTTGATTCCAGAGCCAAAGCTACACTGTGCCAGGCTGAGACCCCTATGCCCAAAGAGTCCAGTGTGCTTGACTCAGGGAACAAGCTTTGAGCTGAGGGTCTGAGATGATCAAGTTTTATAATTAAGTAATAATAAATAATAACAAGAAGAGGGATGATGATGATTAATAATAACAGAAACAATCATACTAGCTAAAGTTTATATAGTCCTCACTATGTGCCCAGAACTGTACTAAATACTTTATAATTATAATCTTATTTGATCCTCACAACAACCCTGGGAAGTACGTGATGTTATTATCTACATTTTATAGATGAGGAAACTGAGACAAAGAGGTTAAGTGACTTGCTCAGGATCACACAGCTAGTAAATGTCTGAGGTCAGATTTGAACTCAAGTCTTCTCAGTCCTGGCACTCTATCCCAGAACCCAGTAAAGAATGAAGCCAAAGGTCTTGGTCAAGGTCCCCCAGATTATATCTGAATGTGAATGTGATCAGCAAATGGCCAGCAGCTTAGGCAGTACATTTTACCCATATGAGGTCCTGGAAATGCAGGGATATCCTGACAAAGGGGAGCAACTCTTTGCCTCAAAGATGATCAGATTTCTTGAAAAAAAGAAAATGAATGAAGAGGAGTGGGGAAGAGAGGAGAGAAGAGGAAAGGAGAGAGGAGAGGAGAGGAGAGGAGAGGAGAGGAGAGGAGAGGAGAGGAGAGGAGAGAAGAGGAGAGGAGAGGAGAGGAGAGGAGAGGAGAGGAGAGGAGAGGAGAGGAGAGGAGAGGAGAGGGGAGGGAAGGAGGGGAGGGAAGGGGAGGGAAGGAGAGGGGAGAGGAGGGGAGGGGAGGGAAGGGAAGAAAAGAAGGAGAGGAGGGGAAGAAAAGAAGGAGAGGAGGAGCGGAGAACAGAAGAAGAATAGAAAAGAAGAGAGGAGAGGAGAGGAAAAGGGAGGGGAAGGAAGGGGAGGGGAGGAAAGGAAAGGAAAGGAGAGGAGAGGAAAAAAAAGTGGTTCAAGTCAGTTTTGGAGGGGGCAGGGGGATTCTACCTCCCAGATTCTTCACTGAGAAATGGTTGTGACATTTGCCAAAGCCAGGGACATGGGGTGCGATTACACATGACATGGAAATATGTGGATTCTCCCCATGCTGTGACAGCTTTGTTAAAAGGCTCCTATATACTGTGCACACCTTCATGCAGGGCCAGTACTCGTTACACCCCAGGCGGTCCCTCTCCTGTGAGGAACTCTCTTCGGTTTAGGTGGAATGTCAAGGCTCACACAGGTGAAAACTCACAGCATACATTTACCCTGCAGGCTCTTTGTATGCTGATCAACCCAGAGAGACCCCAGCCAGAACTATGGGCCTGCTGAGCATTTGTCTAATTTCTTCCTCACCTCATAAATCTGCTGGTGCTAATACATCCTGGGAGGTGGGGACAGCTGTAGACAATGGAAAATGTCCTGGTCTTGAAGGAAGAATGGAACCATTCAAGTCCTACAGTTCTGTGAGTCTGTCTTCTAGGGTTGTGCAGAAATAGAACTGCTTCTTCTCATACCACATTTCAGAGGATCTGCCCCCAAAGGGCTCAGTGTAGGAATAACCTTAGCCCTATTCTTTCTACTGAGGCGGGTGGGCACTTTTTTCTGCAATTTATATTCTTAATTGTCTATAACACTGAGAATTGCTTAGCGTCCCACAGCTAGTAGATGTCACAGGTAGGATCCAAACCCAGATCTTCCTGGTTCAGAGGTTGACTTTCACTGTGGCTGTCCTCAGGTCAGTCCATGTATTTATAGTAATTCTATGATCATTCTCCAAATTAAGCATTTCTCTTCTAATTCCAATATTAATTTTTGTTTGTGCCAAAGCTTTTTAATTCCAATTTAACCCAACATGCCTGTTTTTCTCGATTATGTTCATTTCTATCTATTGCTTAGTGAGAATCCTTAACTGTGTAATATCATTCCCCAAAGTCTCAACTATCTTGTCTCTCTAGCCCATCAGAGGACAAACAATTTGATAACATTAACAATTTTTTATTTTATAATTTTAACAATTGCCTCCTGGGTGGGATCATTTGTTCCATAGTCTGTATGTGTGAGGTACTGAGCTAAGGGTAGGGGATGCAAAGATAGAAAACAATGGACAGCTCCCATCCTCATGGCTCCCACCACCTACATGAGCTGAGCACAGAAGGCATAGAAGGAAATCAGCACCTTTGTTCTCAAGGAATCCACACTAGATGAGGAGTCAAGCCTCTGACAGATGAAACAATCAGGGATCTATGGAAGATAGCCTATGAGCAAGAGTCAGTGGTTCAAATAGAATCAACATGCTGTGAGCTAGGGTGGTCAGGACTTCCTTGGGGAGGGAGGACTTGAATTGAGCTTTGAAAAAGCAGCAGGATTCAGATAGGCAGAGAGTAAGAGAGGGCATTTCAAGCATAGAGAACAGCTTAAGCAAAGGTGCAGAGGCAGGAATGAGCATAAGCATTGAGGACAGGTAGGGAGGTGAACAGTCTAACACCTTTTAGCTTCTTGGATATGGAGAGAAGAGGTGTACATGTTTTATAACAAGAGCCCTGGCCAGAACCCTGATGTTTTTCAATGGCAAGTCAAAGTCATGGTCAGATCAGTCACCAGCTCTGGGATAGGCACATAATTCTGCACTTTCTAATTCTCCCAGATATCCTAGTCTTCACTGCCACCAGAATGAACCAAATCTTGGAACCAAGCATTCCTTTTCTTGGCTTTCATCCCTCCTCCTCCTCACAACTTACTTACAGAACAGTATCACAAATGATGCTGTTAGCACTAGGATTCATAGTTCAGAAAAATTTGGAAAATTCAAGAAATAAATGACTGGGCTATTCCAGAAACTTCCTAAGTCTTGTTAGTTTCCACATCTGTATATGTTCCTCCTCTTCTTCCTCCTCCTCATGATCATAAACATCATCATCATCATCATCATCATCATCATCATCATCATCATCATCATCATCATCATCATCATCATGGCTTACATTACAATAGTTTGAGGGCTTGCAAAATGCTTTCTTTCCATGAAGCAATATGCTATTATCCCCATTTAAGAGATGGGAAGATTGGGGCCCAAAGAGGTACAGTGTCTTATCTTTAAACCTCAGTTTTCTTTAGTTGTAGAATGAGAGGAATAATATCTGTACTACCAACTTCATAGGGTTATTATCAAGATCAAATGACAATGTCATGTATGGGATTTATTAGCCTGAAAATTTCATATAAAATCAAATGTTATTATTATTATTATTATTATTATAGGGGAAACAGGGGACCTATGGAAACAATACATAATATGAGAAGCTCCAGAAAGTTCTCTTTGCCTGGAGACATTTTCTCAACTAGATGCCTGAAATTTCCCTAATCAGAGCTTCCAATATTTTGGCCAACCATAATAATGGACAAAAGAATGATAGATTACATTTATACAGCACCTTTAAGGTTGTACAAGGTACCTTTTCCCACAGCAACCCTAAGAGGTTGGTAATTTACATATCATCTGTTTTTATTAGTGAAGAAATTGGAGAATAGACTACAAATTAAGGGATGTACCCAAAGACACAGAAAATGCTGGTAACCCAAACTTAGGTCTTCTGACTTCCAGACTCAGTCAGCATTCAGGATATAACATGTTGGTAGTGGATAGAGATAAATCATCTCACTAGATCTTTGACTTTGTTGAGTGTTTTAATGGGAATTAGGGAGCTGAGCATTTGGGAAAGAGCTGAGGCTTAGGGCTTTTAATCTGGAGTCTTTAAACTTGTCTTAAAATATTTTGATAGCTATATTTCAATATTGATTTTCTTTGCAATCATGCGTACTTAATTTATGCACTTAAAAACATAATTATGAAAAGTGTCCATTGATTTTACCAGATTGCCAATGGGGACCATGATACAAAAAAAAAAAGGTGAAGAGCCCCTGTTATAATTAAAGCTTTGGATACAAACATCTAAGGGAAAGTTTTGATGAATGGTGGTATTCAGCTTGAGTGGAGGAGACTCAGAGAGAGAGAGGAGACTCAGAAGGTGGAGGCACTAATAGGGAAGGCAGGTGTGGCAGTCAGGGTCTTCACATGGACATTAGTGTGGGCAAAGAAGCAGTGGGCACCTGCATCCTTTACCTTTCATAGTGTTGCTGCTACCCCCCCATCTCTGCTGCTTTTTGCCCACCCTTGAGCTGGGATGGAAGGTGGTGTGTGCAGCCAGTCAGGAATGTGCTATTAGTACATTGGATGGGTTTGAGTGCATCATCTGCATTCTCCAGGGCCAGGTTCATGAGTAGGAATTGGCCAATGGACTGTGCCAAAGTGCAGGTTGGGTATATGTCTTGGGCTAACAAGAACTTTATAAATAGATGATTAGACTAATGGAGGAAAACATGGCACTTACCAATTTTATGCTTGTAGGCACCTCCTTCTGGGAAAGAGTAGTGGGCTGGGCATTGGAAGCCTGGGATCTATTCCTCTGCCCCTGATCTACTCCATTACATATTATTTACCCATTCTTGGACCTTAGCTTCCTTATCTATAGGCAAGAAAAGGAACTTGGACTAGACAATTTATAAGTTACCTCCCAAATCCAACGTCCTAGGTTTTCTGTTCCAAGGCCCCTTCCATCCATGATGTTTTTGTGTTCTCTATTCTGAGAATCCTTCCACCTCTAACATTCTGCATTATAAAAGCCCTTCCATCCCTAAAATTCTATGTACTTTTTTTTTTTTGGAGGCCAACTGGGGTTAAGTAACTTGCCCAAGGTCACATGGCTCGGTTTTTGTTTGTGTGTGCCGTAAGTGTCTGAGGACAGATCCGAACTCAGGTCCTTCTGACTCCAGGGCCAACGATCTACTCACTGTGCCACCTAGCCGCCCCCAAATTCTATGTTCTATATGTTACTCATGACCCTGTCAATAATAATGTTTTGTCTCATGCCCTTCGTCTAGTGTTTCCCCTGAAAAATCAGAATTTGGCTCAGAAGCCAGATTCCCACATCTAGAGGAAAATAAACCTTGGTTGCCATGTAAGCACTCAGGCTTTAATTACAAGGCAGGTTTTAATTAACCCAACAAAAGTGAAAAGGACCCATATGTGAGCTATTACTATCAAGATAACTCCTTTCCATGCTGGTGAATTCCCACATCCCCAAACACCATTATAGTCTTCAATACTTAAAGCACCATTCTTGAAGTTGTCACTCTTGCTGTCTGGCTCTCTAGCTCACTTTTAAAGACCAAGTTCAACCATGTAGCCTGGGTGCACTGCATGGACTAAGTATCATCCTCATGCTGTCAATGGGACAAGCTGTAGACATTATATTAGGGTTAACTGCTAGCATTATATGTAATTATAGCCTTAAATGATATAATAGGGCTAGTATTGGGGGGGGGCAGATAGGTGACCTTATTTTAAAAAATTAAATGGAACAAACAAATCATGCTCATTGATCTTAGAAGGTATTAGGTTATAAGAGCAGGGTAGGGCTATTATAGAAGTATTCTCTTTGTTCTCAAATTTTCTTAAAATGGTCTTCTTTGTTTGGATCTCTCCTTTGCCTTCCTGTACTCTCTACCTTGCATTATATTTATATGTGTCTTTCTGTTTCAAGTGTGTTTCTTGTAAACAACATATTGTTGGATTCTAGCTTTGAATTCATTCTGCTATATACTTCTGTTTTATGGGTGAGTTCATCTCATTCACATTCACAGTTATGATTACTGACTGTGCATTTCTCTTATTTCTGTTTTCTTATGTTTAGCCCTTTTTCTCTCTCTGTCTGTCTTCCATTCTGTCTCTCTCTGTCTCTGTCTTTTTATCCTGTGCCCCCTCTAATGTCTGCTTTGGTTCTGACCACTGTCTTCTTTTATCTGCCCTCTCTTTTATCATCCCCTCTCTCTCTTATTCCTTTCTCCTCCTACTTCCCTGTTCAATAAGATAGATTTCTATTACCAATTGAATACACACACACACGCACACACACACACACACACACACACACACACACACACACACACACATATATATATATATTTTTTTTTTTCCCCTCTTTGAACCAGTTTGGATGTGAGTGAGATTAAAACATTGTCCACCCCCTATTTATTCCCCCTCCACTGTAAAAGCTTTTCCTCATATATCTATTTTAGGTGAGATATTTTCTCAATTCTTTCTTTCTCTTCCCTCTTCTCCCAGGACATCCTCTTTCTTGCCTATCCATTACTTTTTTATATTATACCAACATAACTGATTCACTCCTATACCCTCTTGCTATGTAGAATCCTTTTAACTGCCCTAATAATGATTAAATTATAATGATAAAATTCTTAGAAGTTACACGTATCATCTTCTTATGTAGAAATAGAAACAGTTCAACCTCATCGTGCCCCTTATGATTTTCTCTATCAGGTTTACATTTTTATGCTTCTCTTGAGTCTTCTATTTCAGAGCCAAATTTTCTATTCAGTTCCGGTCTTTTCATAGGGAGTGATTAAAAGTCCTCTATTTGATTAAATATTCATTTTTTCCCTTGAAGGATTATACTCAGTTTTTTTTTTTTGAGTAGTTTATTCTTGGTCTAGATGTTTTGCCTTCCAGAATATCATACTTCAAGCCCTCTAATTCCTTAATGTGGAAACTGCTGAATCTTGTGTGATCCTGACTATGCCTTCATGACATCTGAATTGTTTCTTTCTGACAGCTTGAAGTATTTTCTCTTTGACATGGGAGCTCTGAAATTGGACTATAATATTTCTGGGAGTATTCATTTCATATCTCTTTGAGTAGGTGATTGATAAATTCTTTCAATTTCTATTTTACTCTCTGGTTCTAGTATCAGGGCAGTTTTCCTTGATAATTTCTTGAAATGGGTTGTCTGGGCTCTTTCTTTGATCATGGCTTTCAGGTTGTCCAATCATTCTAAACTTATCTCTCCTCAATCTACTTTACAGATCAGTTGTTTTTCTAATGAGATAGTTCACATTTGGATAGTTCACATTTGCTTCCATTTTTAATTCATTTCACTTTGTTTTATTTTTTCTTGATGTCCCATGGAGTCGTTAGTTTCCATCAGTCCAATTCTAATTTTTTTTCTTTTTTGCATTTTGGAGGGCAATTGGGGTTAAGTAACTTGCCCAAGGTCACACGGCTAGCCAATTCTAATTTTTTAAGGAACTATTTACTTCAGAGAGCTTATGTACCTCTTTTCCCATTAGGCCAATTCTGCTTTTCAAAATAAGTTCTTTTCTTCAGTGGATTTTTGAGCCTCTTTTACCATTTGGCCAATTTTTTTGCATTCATTTTTAAATTTATTTTTAGTTTTTAATATTCATTTCCACAAGATTTTAAGCTACAAATTTTCTCCCTGTCTCTCCCCTACCCCCACCCCAAGACAGTGAAACTACTGAATGCCCCTTCCCCCAATATGTTCTCTCTTATATCCTCCCCCATTCCTCCCCCTCCAACTTTCCTATAGGGCAAGATGGATTTATTCACCCCATTGCCTATATATCTTTTTTCCCAGTTGCATATAGAAAACAGTTTTTTTTTAACATTTGTTTTTAAAACTTTGAGTTCCAGATTCTTTTCCTTCTTCCCTCCTCACCCACCCCCACGATGAAGACAAGTAATTCAATATAGGTTGTACCTGTGTAGTTACCAAAAACATTTCCATAGTAGTTATATTGTGAAAGACTAACTATATTTCCCTTTATCCTATCCCACCTCCCACTTACTCTGTTTTCTCCTTTGACCCTGTCCCTTTTCAAAAGTGTTTGCTTCTAACTACTCTCTCCCCCAATCTGCCCTCCATTCTATCATCCTCCCTCTTATTCCCTTCCCCTCTGCTTTCCTATAGGGTAATATACACAATTGAGTGTGTATTTTATTCCCTCCTTAAACCAAATTCAATGAGAATAAGGTTGACTCATTCCCTTTCACCTTCCTGCTCTTACCCTCCATTATAACAGTTTTCTCTTGCCTCTTTTATATCTCCCCGTTTCTCCTTCTCCCAATATATTCCTCTCATACCTCTTAATTGTATTTTTTGGTTACCTTCCCTTCATTTAACTCATCCTGTGCCCTCTGTCTATGTATACATGTACACACACACACACACACACACACACACACACACACACACACACACATATATATATATACACATACACCCACCTATACATGCATATATATGTATACATATATACACACACATGCACACACACACATATATTACCTTCAGCTATCCTCATACTGAGAAAAATCTCATGTTACAATTATCGTTTTCCATGTAGGAATGTAAATAGTTCAACTTTAATAAGTCCCTTATGATTTCTTTTTCCTGTTTTCCTACCTTCTCATACTTCTCTTGCTTCTTGTATTTGAAAGTCAAATTTTCTGTTTAGCTCTGTTTTTTTTTTTCATCAAGAATGCTTGAAAGTCCTCTATTTTATTGAAAATCCATGTTTTCCTCTGAAGCATTATGCACAATTTTCCTGGGTAGGTGATTCTTGGTTTTAATCTTAACTCCTTGACCTCTGGAATATCATATTCCAAGTCCTGCGATCCCTAAATGTAGACTGCTAGATCTTGTGTTATCCTGATTGTGTTTCCCCAATACTCAAATTTTTTCTTCCTGACTACTTACAGTATTTTCTCCTTGACCCCAGAACTCTGGAATTTGGCTATAATATTCCTAGGAGTTTTTGGGAACTTTTTAAGAGGCTATCAGTGAATTCTTTCAATTTCTATTTTGCCCTCAGGTTCTAGAATATCAGGGCAATTTTCCTTGATAATTTCTTGAAGGATGATATCTAGGTTCTTTTTATGATTATGGATTTCAGTTAGTCCAATAATTTTTAAATTATCTCTCCTGGATCTATTTTCCAGGTCAGATGTTTTTCAGAGAGATATTTCACATTGCCTTCTATTTTTTCATTTGTTTGGATCTGTTTTATAGTATCTTGATTTCTCATAAAGTCATTAGCTTCCATTTGCTCCAAACTAATTTTGAAGGAATTATTCTCTTCAGTGAGTTTTTCAAATTCCTTTTGCATCTGCACAATTTGGCTTTTTAAAACATTCTTCTCCTCATTGGTCTTTTGGGCCTCTTTTGCCCTTTGGGTTACTCTATTTTTTAAGTTGTTATTTTCTTCAGTATTTTTTGGGTCTCCTTTAGCAGGTTGTTAACTCACTTTTCATTATTTTTTTTTTTGCATCGTTCTCATTTCTCTTCCTAATTTTTCCTCCACTTCTCTTACTTTCAGAGTCTTTTCTCTTACTTTTCAGAGTCCTTCTTGAGCTCCTTCATGGCCTAAGACCAGTTCATATTTTTCTTAGAGACTTTTGATGCAGGAGTTTTTACTTTGTTGTCTTCCTCTGGTTCTATGTTTTGATTCTTTTTGTCCCCCCCTCAAAAGATTCTATAGTCTGATTGTGCTTCCTCGGTTTGCTCATCTTTCCAGTCAATTACTTGACTTTTGAGCTCTGTGCCACAGTAGAATTCTGCTTCCAGAGTGGAGAGAGACATTTCCCAAATTTCTGGGATTTTGCACAGCTTATTAGCAGAGCTGTTGTCAGAGCTATGAGTGCGATGACTTCTTCTTTTTCTTTTTAAGCAATTGGGGTTAAGTAACTTGCTCAAGGTTACACGGCCAGTCATTATTTGTGTGTGGGTGCTCATTTTCTGAGGCTGGTTTCGATCTTGGGTCATCCCAACTCTGAAGCTGATGCTCTTACTCACTGCACCACTTAGCCACCCCCGCGATGACTTCTTTACAGCCACCACAAGCTCTGCCATGATAGTGCTCTTCACCCTAGGACCACCACCCAAGACTTCAACCCAGATCCAAGCAGGTCAAAATAAGATCAATTACCCTTTGAATGGCAGCTTGGTCCCCCTATGATCTGTAGGCCAGGAGCTCTGGAGGCTACAGCAGCTGCAGCTGTTGCACTGCCACCACCTCTGCAGCCTCTAGGGCAGGGGCCAGACCTCACTCTTCTCTCACTCAGTTTCAGTGGAGTTCCCCACTGACTTTTTACCTTCTCTTTGGTGTTTATGGTTTGAGAAGTCTGGAAACTGCCACAGCTGCTGGTGATTCACTCTCCTGAAGTATGCTCCAGCTGATCTGGGCCATGAGTGTGGGCTGGTGCTGCTCATGCAGGACTGTGCTTGGCTCCCAACTTGGTGTGATAGACTCTTCCTGTTGGCCTGCCAGGCTGCCTTCAGCAGGAGATTTTTTTCTCTTTTTCACTTTGTGAATTTGTGAAATTTTCACTTTGTGCATTCTGTAACTCTAAAATTTGTTTAGAGTCATTGATTTTTTTTTTTACAGGTATTGGAGGTGGCTGGAGCAGGAGTTCAAGCAAGTTCCTGCTTTTACTCTACCATCTTGGCTCCACCCTCCCTCCCTCCATTTTTTTAAGGTATTATCTTCATTATTTTTTGTGACTTTTTTACCAAGTTATTGACTTCCTTTTTGTAATTATCTTGTATGATTCTTATTTAGTTTCCCAAACTTTTCCTCTACCACTCTTATTTGATTTTGAAAATAATTTTTTTTAGCTCTTTTAGGAATTCTCATTGGGTTGAGTTGTATCTAGTTCAGTTTTTTTTTCTCCTTTGAGGCTTTGCTCATACCTGTTTTGACTTCATTGTCTTCTGAGTTTTTGTCTTGATCTTCTCTAGATTTTTATGTTCAGGTTCTTTTTTTGTTTGCTCATTTTCCCATCATATTTTTTGATTTTGAACTTTATGTTAAAGTTGGACTCTGTTCTCAGCACAGGGTATGGGGAGGGGGCACTGTCTTAAGCTTCACATTTTTTTTCCCACTGCTGATTTCAGAGCTAGTTCTGGAGGTTTGGAAGCTTTTGGTGCTTCTAGGGTGTTGTGATCTGCTAAGAGGTGTGGTGACTGCATTCCTGGCCTTTGCTCTGGTCCTCACCTAGGAATGACCCCTGATCCCTTGGGACTGAAATCAAAACTTCTTCTCAGAGCCCCTTTTTCCTTCAGACAGAAGATAATACTATTCCTCAGGGTCTCTGATCCCTTGTAACCAAAAGCATGCTCCCCTCAGGGCTTCTACTCCCTCTGGACTGGAAATTGTTACTCTTCATCCTTGAACTACGACCCAGAAGTGGGCATAGGCAATGGAGTTGCCAGACAGCACCCTATTCTGCACCTAATACTAGCCATGATGTCCCTTGTCCTGGTCTTTTTGACCAGGTGCCAGATCCCTTAGCAGTCTCTGGTTTGAGAGCTCCTA
The DNA here is from genome assembly GCA_011680675.1 of Gymnobelideus leadbeateri. Taxonomy (NCBI): domain Eukaryota; kingdom Metazoa; phylum Chordata; class Mammalia; order Diprotodontia; family Petauridae; genus Gymnobelideus; species Gymnobelideus leadbeateri. Next base: position 45,997 of record WOXC01003194.1, read on the forward strand.
AAGCTTCTTCTACTTGTGTTGCCACCACCTCTTCCCACCACTGGCATTCCATTCAAGTGGGCTTCAGGTCAGCCTCCAACCTTATGTTATAGATCCCTCTTTCCAACCTCTTAAGTTGTCTTGGTCTGGAAAGAAGTCTCATTCTGACCTTTAGTTGCCTCTGCAACTTCAAAATTCAATTTGAGGTGTTATTTTAAAGTTGTTTGGAGAAGAATGTTAGGAGAAATCAACTGAGTGTTTTCTTCCCTCTACCTCTTGACTCTGTCCCTGAAAGTGGGAGATTTAATTTATGCAAAAACCCATCTGTCTTCATAATCACATTGTTTGGTCTAGCCATCAGAAAGCTAAATGGAGCACTAGATAGTGCATATCAGATGGGCAGTCAGAAAACTGGGGTTCTAGTCTCTGTTTTGTCATGAACTTGCTATATGGCTTTGAGTTTTTTCCCTTTCCTGAGCCTTAGTTTCTCCCTCTGAAAAATGAGGAAGTTGGATTAGATAAACCCTAAAGTTTCTTTTAGCTCTGACAGCCCATGTTGGAGAAGACAGACTCATTGAAACCTTAGTAAGCATCTGAGTCATTAGAATGGCTCTTAGCATTAATTGTGGTCTCACTTTAACATACAATTCTCATCTCTGGGTAGACCAGATTTCAAGGGGGAGAAAAAGCCTTCTAATGCTTTCAAGGTCCTGGGCAAAGGGAATGGAATTTTTTATCAGGAAATAATAATTTTCCTTGAGAACAGGGCTGGGGTGGGTGGGAGAAAGCTGCAGTGAGAGGCTTGGGAATGCTGAACATGCTTTGTTGAGAGTTGTAGTCTTACGATCTTGTGTGGAAGTTGCCTTTATGGCCTTTAAATGGTTTTGAAGGTAATCTTTTCATTCTGACTATATTGTCTAACAAGGCATAGAGTTATTAAGAGTCCTCCAGCCCTGGAAATTGGGTTATGTGGGAGTTCTCCCACTGCCAAAGGATGAGAAAAAAATGTCCTATCTTGCCATCATTATTGGAGGGCAGAGCTGTTCTGCTGGAGCCAGAGAGAAGAAGGGAAAGCCACTTTGGGAACCAAACATTTCTCCTCTGGGCAGATAGAAGCCTGGGGCAGGGGGAGGGGGACAGAAAGAGGCCATAATGGATGGGATGGAAAGGTGAGCTCCCTGTAGAGTCAGTTATTAGGCTAAATGAGAGGAGAGGTTGGGTTTCTCTAAATGGCTCCATTACCTTGTTCAGAATAAAAAATATCCAAGGGATGAAATGTACTGGGATGTATACACAGACTGGCTCTTCACTGAAAGGCTCCAAGAGGGAGAAATCACTTTAGCCCCACCCCACCCCCACATCCCTCCCCTCCCTATGAATCCACCTTGAATCACAAAGTTATAAAATGTCAGAGCCAAAAGGGACCTTAGAACAAGACCATCTAGTCCAACTTTATTAGGGTTCAGAGAGGTTAAGTCATTGACTCGAGGTCACACAGTTAGTACATGGAAGAAACAGAATTCAAGCCTTAGTCCTGATTTCAAATTCTGCCTTCTTTCCTTATACTTTGATGCCTCTAACTCTAACCCCCTAACTTTGGAAATGGGGAAACAGATTGGATGAAAGGGGATTGCACAGGGTCTTGAGAGATTTGGTTGTTTATTTGTGGGTAGAATGGAAAGAGGGAAGTTGACAGTATCTCTCATGCACAGTTCACTGGCTATAGGGACAGCTAGATGGTACAGTGGATAGAGTATTGAGCCTGGAGTCAAGAAGTCTCTTCCTGAGTTCAAATCTGGCCTCAGGCATTACTAGCTGTGTGATCTTGGGCAAGTAACTTAACCCATTTGCCTCAGTTTCCTCATCCATAAAATGAACTGGAGAAGGAAATGGCAAACTGCTTCAGTATCTTTGCCAAGAAAACCTGAAGTGGGATTACAAAAAGGTGAACATGACTGAACAATGAAACAGATTTCTGTCCTTTCCCTTATCTCTCTTTTTTCTTACTGAACAGTGACTCCCTGAGGGGAGGACCTTTGTTTTATTCATATTTCACCTTCAGAAGAGGTTATCAAGGGTCCTAACCTACACATAATAAGTGCTAAGTAAGTGTTATTAAAGTAATGATTGCTAACCAAGGTTAGTGATGGTAACTGGGAAATAAGATAGCATTGTCTACCTGTCATGTATTTTAATAGGTTTCATCTAGGCCACTTCCTCCTCCTCCCCCTCCTTCTCTGCCTTCTCCTCTTTCTCCTCCTCCTCCACTTCCTCCACCACCTCCTCCTTTTCCTCTTTCCAGTCTGAATACTTGTTATGGGACCTTTCTTTCTCTTCTCCTTACTCCTTAACCCCCTTCCTCATTGGGGTGACCTGGAATAGTAAAAAATTCAGACCCAAAAGGAAAAAAAATAAAGGATTACTGTTGATTATGCCTTTCTGACCATTCATTTCAATCTCTTTCCTTGAGGCTACCATGAATGAGATTAAGAAAACTGGGACTGGGTGATGGGTGATCTTGCTCAGGGCTGAGCTTGGCTGAGTAAACTTAGCAGGTTTTGCCATATTTCTTCAAGAATTATAGGTGGGAACCAAGCTAGCAGTACTGGAGTGAACAGTGCCAATGGGATTCAGGGATACATTAAAACAGGGATGATGTTCTTTTTTAAACAGGTTCTTTTTTAAAAAAATACAGATAAGGATGGGAGAGGATTCTGGGAAGATGGTGGAGTAGGTCAGAAAATTCAAAGTTCTCAAGATTTCTCCCGGTAAAAGAGTCAAAATAGTACCTTAGGGAAAACAAAGTGTGAGTAGAGATAAATAAGAACAGGGGAACAACCAGGATCTTACTGAGACAATTTGAGAAGACCTGAAGAAAAATCCCATGACAAGATCTGGTCCCTTGAAGAGTAAACACCTTTGGGCTGGGCTCCATTTTAACAATGAGCTATAAACCCTGGGGTTAGTTGGTTTGCAAGGCTGTCTCCACTCAGCCTCAGGAACTTTGGCCCCCAGGAGAGTGAGGGGAGTTGGGCATTTGAGCCCAGGGAGATAGAGGGAACCTCTGCTGACCAGAAATGCCAGACCCAGCTGTGCTGTGAAAAGCAGCAGGGGTGAGAGGGAATGAACACATGCCAGTGAGTGCAGAATCAGTGGGGCAGAAAGCTCCTGGCTGTGGGCACTTACTGGAGGCTGGAGGTTTAACTTTGGTCCCAGACTAGAGGGAAGAACTGAAGGTCTGGGGCAAGAGGCACCATTTCCTATACCTCAGGACTAGAGGTGACTACAAAAATTAAGCTATTATTACAAAAAATGCACAGCAAAGGAGACAAAATCCAACCATAGAAAGCTATTATGGGAATAGACATGACTGGGGTTCATCTTCAGAGGAGGATATTGAAGTAAAGAAATATCCAAAGAATAATGTCAAATGATCACTTGCCCAAAAAGAATTCATAGAAGATTTTTTTTTCTTTTTGGAAGGGGGAAGGTGTAATGGAAATGCAAATTTAAAGATCTTCCCTGCCCCTAGGCCCTTTGATAGGCTTAAGAGACTCTGAGGACCTTCCTTGATTTGAAAGTATACTCTGGCTCCTAACAGGCTGAATGTGGTCACATGGAGCCTATGGCAGGAGACTTGGTTTTCAGTAATGCCCACACCTTGATGCTGTGTGATTGGGCAGTGGGTCAAGAGGGTGGTTACATTCTCTGACCCTGGAGAAGGTTATATAATCCCTAATGTGAGGCTTTGCTTTGGGGCTCACTTTGAGAAGTGTTGTGTGATTTGACCAGATGAGACTCTGGGCAGCTGTTGAGAGTGCCCCGCCCCCCCCATCCACCCTGCTCCCTGGCTTTGAAAACCCAGATGTTGATGCTTTCCTCTCTGGTAACTGTGATTTGGTATTGATGTAATGGTTGGACAGTTTGGAAGCCTGTCTGCTTGATCTGTTTGTTTCTCTGTCTTATAAGTTCTGTCTGTATACTTTGAAGTTCAGGGTGCTGACCTTTTCCCCTGAACTAGGTAAACGATGTATGTTTGATTGATTAAAGTAAGCTTGTTAACCCATTTTGAGTTGCTTTCCTTTAGAAAAGCAGATCTAAGAACCTGTGTTGGTAGCCATCCTGGGGATGTTGGGGTGCTTGCTGCTACAGAAGGCAAGGCAATTGGGGTTAACTGACTTGCTTATTCACATGGCTAGCAAGTGGTAAGTGTCTGAGGTAGGATTTGAGCTCAGGCCCTTCTGAATCCAGGGCCAATGCTCTATTCACTGCATCACCTAACTGCTCCCATAGAAGATCGTAAAAAAAGACTTTAAAAATCAAATGACAGAGATGAAAGAAAAGCTAAAAAAAAATAAGAATAATCCAAGAAAAACAAGAAGGTTATGAAAGTCAACCAATTAGAAAAGGAAATACAGGGGGCGGAGTCAAGATGGCGGAGTCGAAACAGCTCATCCAAGCCTCTCTGCCCCCAGATTCCCCCCAAACTATGTAAAAAAGGACTCTGAACAACTTCTGGAGCCCCAGCACCCACAGAACGACACAGAGAAGCTAACCCCCCGCTGAGGACAGCCCAGCAGCCCTGCAGGAAGGACCAGTGCAGCGGTCTGGGAGCCGGCAGCGCGCACAGCGCAGAGCGCAGGAGCGGAGTCAAGCCGAGCCCAGGTCCACGTGAGCCGAGGTTTTAGCCCCAGGGTGGCAGGGCCAGCAGCCAGCTGGAGGAACCCCAGAACACCAGGAGCTGTGGCGACTCCAGAATTATCAACATAGACATGCCTAGGACAAAGTAAGAGGTTAGTGTCCTATGGACTTTGGGACCTGTATTTGGGGAATGCGTCAGCTCCCTCCCCTGGGGCTAGAAGCCGCTGAGGAGACACGCCATTTTGTAGTTTTCAGAGGCATTTCCGGCTCCCAGCCTACAAATCGTGGGGAGATCCAGCGATCAGTCTTGGGGGGTAATCGCTCTTGCTTTAACCTCCTGGATCTGGATTGTGATCTAGGGTGGAAGTTGTGGGTGGGTTTATAGCTTGCCAGAAACGGAAGTTGCCCCCCACACGTTCGGGACGAAAATTCCTCTATCTGGCCTTAAAGCCATAGTGTGGCAACAAGCCCAAAAGTCAAGTAATTAAGTGGCAACATGCCAAGGCAAAGGAAACAGAAAAATGCAACCTAGACTCCTATTTTGGGGGCATAGAGCGGGAAAAGGACTGTGAGGTCAGAAGTCCTGCTCCAAAAGCCCCAGGGGAAAACATGAGCGGGTTGCAGGCCATAGAGGACCTTAAGAAGGACTTTAAAAATCAAATAAGAGAAGTGGAGGAAAAATTGGAAAGAGAAATGAGAAGGATGCAGGAAAAGTATGAAATGAGGGTCAACAGCCTGACTGAGGAAAACAACAACTTAAAAAATAGACTAACTCAAATGGCAAAGGAGGCCCAAAAGGGCAATGAGGAGAAGAATGCCTTAAAAAGTCGAATTTGCCAGATGGAAAAAGAATTTCAAAAGTTCACTGAGGAGATTCATTCCTTCAGAGTTAGACTGGAGCAAATGGAAGCTAGTGACTTTATGAGAAATCAAGATGCTGTTAAGCAGATCCAAACAAATGAAAGATTAGAAGGCAATGTGAAATATCTCATGGGAAAAACCACTGACCTGGAAAATAGATCCAGGAGAGACAATTTAAAAATTATCGGACTACCTGAAAGCCATGATCAAAGAAAGAACCTAGAAATCACCCTTCAAGAAATTCTCAAGGAAAACTGCCCTGATGTTTTAGATCCAGAGGGCAAAATAGAGGTTGAAAGAATCCACCGATCACCTCCTGAAAAAGATCCCAAAAAGAAAACTCCCAGAAATATTATAGCCAGGTTCCAGAATCCCCAGATCAAGGAGAAAATACTCCAAGCAGCCAGGAAGAAACAATTTCAATATTGTGGAAACACAATCAGAATAGCCCAGGACCTGGCAGCTTCTACACTGAGGGATCGAAGGGCATGGAATATGATATTCCAGAGGGCAAAAGAACTGGGAATGAACCCAAGGGTCACCTACCCAGCAAAACTGAGTATTTTGTTTCAGGGGAAAATATGGTCATTCAGTGGAATAGAGGACTTTCAAGCATTCTTGAGGAAAAAACCAGAATTGAATAGAAAATTTGACATCCAGACACAAGAAGGAAGAGATGCCTGAGAAGGTAATCAGGGAAAAGAAATCAAAAGGAACTTATCAAAGTTGAACTATTTACATTCCTATATGGAAAAGCAATAACTGTGACTGATGATATCTTTCTCACTATGAAAATAATGGAAGAAGGGGGTGTGGTCATATGAATACATATGTGAATGTGTGTGTATATGGTTACAGTTATATATGGATAGAGGGCATAGGTTGAATTTGTTGGGAAGGGAGAATACTCAAGGGATGAAATTATGAGGTGAGAGAGGAAAGTGGCAAGAGGAGATGGGGAGAGACAGGGTAGGGTAAACTATCCCATGTAGAAGAAGCAAGGGGAAGTGGTTGCAAAGGAGGGGGAGAATAAGGAAGGCTAAAAAGGCAAAACCACATTCACACTGAATTTGGTTCAGGGAGAAAATGACATACATACTAAATGGGATATCTCAACCTGCAGCAGGATAGGGGGAAAGGGGATGAGAGGAGGGATGATGGATGGGAGGGCATCCTTGGGGTGAGGGGAGGTTGGAAGTACCCACTATAGAAGAGGGACAGGATCATGTAGGGAATGGACCAGGTGGGGAGTGGGATGAGTGGGAGGAAATTATAAGCAGCCTTGTACAATATATCTACTATGATAATGTTTTGCATAGCTAGACATGTACAACATATACTGAATTACTTATCTCCCAAGAAGGAATGGGTAACAAGGGAGGAAGGAAATGGATCTGAAATTCGAGGTTGTAACATTAAATGTTTCAAATATATATAAATACTATTATTAATACTCTTTTGCTTGTAATAGGGAGATAAGATGTGCAGGCATTGGGACACAAAGATTCACCTTCCTCTAATGGAAAAGTCGATGGGGGTATGGGAGAAGGTATGGGAGAGAGCAGATTGGAGGAAGCTATATCTTGTGGGATTACTATTCTGGGAGGTTGGGTAGGGGAATAATGGGGGGAAAATGATTGTAACTCAAAATCTGGCGGAAATGAATGATGTAAAACAGAAGTTAATAAAGCATTTGTTTAAAAAAAAAGAAAAGGAAATACAGAATCTTAAGGAAGAAGATGACACCTTGATAATTAGAATTGGACAAAGTGAAGCCAGTGAAATTATAAGGTATCACAAAATAATTAAATAAAATATGAAAAATAAAAAAATGGAAGAAAAAGTGAAACATTTTATAAGAAAACGACAAGTTTGGAGAATAGATCAAGAAGAAAAAATATAAAAATAATCACACTAGCTGAAAATTATGATCAAAAAAAGAATCTTGAAACAATAATACAAGAAATAATTAAAGAAAATTGCCCTGAAGTATTAGAATAAGGGGAGAAAGTAGAAATAGAAAAAAAAAATCTATTGATCACCGCTTAAAAGAGATCCTATGAAGAAAACTCATGGGAATATCATAGTCAAATTCCAAAACCCCCAGCTCAAGGATAAAATATTAAAAACATTAAGATTAAAACAATTTACGGTCTCAGAAAATGAGCACCCACACATAAATAGTGACTGGCCATGTAACCTTGAGCAAGTTACTTAACCCCAATTGCTTTAAAAAAAAAAAGATTAAAACAATTTAAATATGGTTCTGTCATAAGTAGACTCACAAAAGACCTAACACCAGGGACATTAAAGGACTGCAGTCTTGAAACATAATACGTTGATAAGCAAAAGAACTGGGGTTTCAGTCAAAAATACCATACCTTGCAAAGTTAAGTATCATCCTGAAGGAAAAAAATGGACATTTGATGAGCCCAGCTTTCAAGACTGTTAAAAAAAATCCTGAACTCAATAGAAGGTTTGACATACTAGATGCAAGAGAAATATAAGGTACATACCAAAGACTGATTATAAGGCATTCATAAGGACAGACTGTTTAAAATACATATATACATACATGCATACATACATGTATGTGTGTGTATGTGTATATATATATATATTTATATATCAGCTCATAAGAAAGATAGGAGTAAACCTGAATATGATATGAATTTAAAAACTAAAACCATTTAGGAAAAGTTAGAAAGAGTAATTATTTTATACAAATGAGGTGCAAGAGGAAGAATCTATATAGAGGAATTAGATGGAGGAAGAGGGTTGGTAGTTCTGGTAACCTTTTTTCATTGAGAAGGGGTTGAAGAGGGAAATATATATATATAATATGGTGGAAGGTGGAGAGGACAAGGGAGGGACATTTAGAGAGGAGGAGGAGGGAATAGGTAAAAGGGGGGTTATAGAAGGGTGTATAGATTTATGGGAATGGGAGGATAGGGGAGGGATCCTTGAAGGGGGGTAGGCAAGCAATGGGAGGGCAAAGTTGTGGGCAGAGGGAAACTATATGTCTTTATATGGATGTATATGTGTATGTTTATATTTATATTTATAGTTATAGAGAAATATAGCTAAATTTTATTGTAGCCTTTTGGGGGGGGGGGAGGGACAAACAAGAAGTAAAAAAGGGCACAGCAGAGAAAAGAAAACTCACAAGGAAGCAAAGATGATCGATTCTCAACCCAACATGTATTATTTATCATACAGGATTTTTGAAATGAAAATTTATTGTTGCATATTTTGAATCCTCTCTTATCTTCTGCTATGTACACGGCATATTTTTTTTTCCTTTTTAACTTTGTATTTAGGTTTATGACATGTTTTTATTTCTTTTCTCTATTCTGTATTTGTGTTCTGGCATTTGAGTTTAAAATAAAATTAAAAAAAAATACAGGTAAGGAAACTGAAGATTTCAAAGGACTTGCCCAAGGTAAGCAAGCCAGTGATGTCAATGACAGAATTCAGCCTGGGGTCTTCTAAGACCAGGACACATGGTCCAATAGATCATGGTGGCCTGTCCTCAAAGAAGCTAACACTAAGATAGCATTTCCTGGTACTTTATACAAACCATCTAATTTGATTCTTACAACTCTCCTGGGAGGGAAATACAGCTCAAATATCAATATTCTTATTTTACAGATGAACAAAGGAACACCAGAAAGGTTAGGTGACCTGACTCCAACCAAAAGGCTGTAAATAGCAGAGCCAGAATTGAAAGTACACAGGCGGCACTTACTTAGTACATACCCATTCACTGATAGATTAAACACAGGTCTTTTGCCTCCAGGTACAATGTTCTTTTGACTATACCGTTGTCCCTTCCACATCATGGGGATTAGGGTTGTGGTGCACCCATGATCTGGAAAATCCATGTAAAATTTTTTGGCCCTCCCTTTATACCAGAGAAGAAGTCTGAATTACTATGGTATTAAAAGATGAAGCATGTTGATATATAACACATATATTTTGCACATTTCTGAATTTCTAAACTTTTTTCTATGTCATCTTCTGGTCTTCACATGTTATCTGGGGCTTCTGCAAAATTACCCCAAAAATTCTCATTTAATTTCTTATGCTGACCCATGCCATATTGGATCTGTGATGGGGAAAGTCATGATGTAGAAAGGATAACTATGACTGCACCAACTATATGCAAGATATTGGCATTAAAGCAGGAGGGATTGTGTAGGATTAAAAAAAATTATAGATTTTTGTGGTTCTTAGCTCCTGTCCAATTGGAAGAGACAAGAATGGATTATGGATGGTTTCAAAATTTAGCTGCCCAAAGGCTGAATCCAAACATATTCAGTCAAAGGGCTGCACTTGGAGACCTAAAGAATTTTTAAGAGTTAATGAGGAACTTTGTCTCCCTTTCTCTCTGTGTCTCTGTTTCTTCAAAAGATTTGAGATGATATTTGAAGTGAAAATATATGGAAAACAAGAAAATTAAAGTAAAACAGAATGAAATAGAATTTAAAAAGGGCAAAATAACAGATGTTATTAGACATCTGAGGTATACTATGGTTTTATTTGGACTTGCATTGAGTTCTGAACTTCCCTAAAAGCTATGGGAAAATAAGTTGAATTTCCTAGTCCTCATTCTCATTGGGGAACTGTACAAAAATGCAGGTCTCCCTCCTTTTGTTCTTCTCCTTTTTCATGTGTGTGCGTTTGTGGGGAACCTCCTTAGAAATGAACAAAATCGACTCCTTGCATTAATTGGGTTTGGGAGGTCCCTTGTGATTTTTCTCTGCCTTTTAAAGGTGATCTTTGCTCAGATGAGTCAACTCTGATAGCAAAAACCGTGAATGTGCTTTGAATGCTAGTCTAAGAATTGCTTTTGGACAGATGTGTGTTTGTATCTTCTCAGCATCTAGTATAGAAGCCTGTGCTTGGTCTATGTGTTTAAGTGTGTATTTGGTAGAAAAATGAATGAATCTATCCCTAAGTTTCTAACGCCCTTACCCTATACTATGCAGCCTGACTCTCAATCACAGACCACCTTGTCTCATTTTCTGACTGTTCCTTGATTGTAGATCCTGCCTCTCTACTCATTGGAAGCTCCCTCATGATAGGGCCTGGACCTACTTCTCCCTAGTATCCCATAATTACTAGCTCCTTGCTGGTAGATCCCAGGTCTCCTCTTTCTGTCTTCACTCCACAGCCAATCTGTTTCCCCTCTAGTTCAGAGGACTATGGGTCCAGACATATTAGGGGTGCTCAGGCCAGCCCTGTTAGATAGATTGTTTGTTGGATCTGAGTGCATCCCCTTTCTCCCTGAAACACCTTCTCTCCATTCCTGAAGGAGAATGAAATGTTCAAAGTGATTGCATCAGGCACAGCAGTTACATAAATCACAGCAATTACTTCCTCCCGGCATCTCCCACTGTCCTGTCAGGCTTGTTTCTTCCTCCCTTGATTTTTAGACAGCAAGGGGGGAAAACCAAAGTGGTTTGTATTTTTTTATTAATAAATCAGCTGCTAACTGTAAACATGTAACTGCCAGGGAAAGTAAAGGTAGAAAGAAAATAACATCTTTTCATCTGGAATAACAAGTTGTCTTCCTGGGGAAGCATCTAAGATAAGGGGCGGTGAGTATTTTTTCTCCTGCTGTCAAAGGCCAGTGAGAGTTCCTTCTGTTTTGAAATCCTTCCAGCTGGAGTTTACAAACCCCTTGTTTCTCTTCCTCATATCCCTGCTATGCTGCAAGGGTCACCTGCAGGAGCAGGTGGGAGCCCTTGTCAAATTCTTCTGAAAGGAGATCATCATCTGGTGGAATCTACAATGAAGCTGGATCTCTACTGGAAGGTGACCTGGATGCTTGATTTATCACCTGGCTTAATAACTAAACAGAGCTCAAGGCCTAAGAGGCCCTGAGAAGATCTTCCCTGTCCTCCCTCCCCTGTTTTCCCCATTGACCTGTCTTGATGCCTATTGCCACAATGGGGGAGGCAGAACCATTGATTGTATGAACATGAAAACAACCACCTAAAAAGTCCTCACACAGAGACGTCTGCCTCTCACCTCTGAGGCTGTCAGTAAAGACAAGTCACATATTTGTTATGCTTAAATGTTTACAATGGACTTTTCTCACAGCATTCTGTGATGGATAGTCTCTCCATTTTTACAGAAGAGGAAACTGAGGCTGAGAAAGAGTGATTTTTTCCAGTTCACTCATCTAATAAGGGCAAGAGCAGAGATTCAAAGCCATGTTTCTTCTGATTCTAAATCCATTGCTCTGGAGGCAGGAATACATTTTCTATTCTCTCTCCACATGGAGGTAAGATAGGAAAAAATAGATAATACAGATATTACCTGGACTGTCCCTTATATGATGGCAATAGATCTGATTGTGTTAACAAGAGGGAGTAGAGGGCTGTCTTGTACAGGTTCTTTATGGCAAAGCAAGTAGTAGGTGTTTGCTTACCTGGATGGCTTTACCTGGGTGTCTGTGTTTGTGTTCCCTCTTTTGTATGTTGTGTGTTCTTGATGAATACTTGGTGAATCAGATTGTGCTGTAAGCTGCCTGAGGTCTTGGATGCAACTGACTGTGCAATAATTAGTCGTCCCCGGGCTTTGTCCTTCTAATTCCTTTCAAGTTTCTTGAACTTTTCTCTGTCTTAATTTTTAATACAGTGTAAATGAGTTTGCAGTTTAAATCCAACTTCATACACTTCCTAGCTGTTTGCAAATCTTGTTTGCCCCAGTTTCCTCATCTGGAAAATGGGCTAGGGAAGGAAATGGCAAACCACTCCAGTATCTCTGCCAAGAAAACTTCAAATGGGTTCACAAAGAATCAGACACAACTGAACAATAATCAACAAGATGAGGTTTTTTTTTTTTTTTTTGCTAGACAGGAACTGACAGCAAGACTTTGGGGAATTTATACATACATACACACATACATATATACATGTATGTAAATATCCTTCCATTTCACTTAATTGTTAATTTTATTGGAATATAATTGGGCAAAATAACTCCTCATAATTGTTTTAATTTTATTTTTATTAATGGTACATCCACCCTTTCCATTTTTAAAACTAGTGATTTGTTGAAATTTTGAACAGTAGCAGGATTTTATGGCAGAAAGGGCACTGAACAAGAAATCAGGAAACATGAATACAAATCCTGGCTCTGCCGCTAATTCACTATATAATCATGGCCAGATTGCTTTACTCTGGGCCACGGTTGTCTCAAGGATAATCCTGCCCATGCTTCTGGCCTTACCCTATCATTGTGAGGATCAGATGAGACCATAGGTAAATTCAGAAAGCCTTTGCAAACTCTATGCAAGCACTTTACAGAACTAGAAAAGTCCTTAGAAATTCATCTAGTTCAATCCAGTCTTTTTACAAATAAGGAGCCTGGGACTTGTAGGGGAAGGAATCTATTTCTGCTGAGGTACCACCAGCAATCCTCCTTCTAGGTGAGTAACCTTGGAATTGTCCTTGACTCTTGCCTCTCCTCTGCTCCTAGGGGGCTGTTGTTCAGTGTTCAGAAATCTGAAAACACTACAGATCAGGGTTTGATTTATTGTTTTGTTGACTGTCTAGACTTAAGAAAGTGCTGAAGCAAATGTTAATGATAAGGATTAAATTTTAAAATGTGTTGTGGGTTGTTAAACTTTAACCAGTGTACCTGGGCCTGCTCCCCCCATACTCAATTTGTTGACGTTGATTCTTGATTCTACCTTGATAACTTCTCCATCTCTTTCTATTCATGCAGCCATCAGACTCTCATCTCCTCTAACTTGGACTGCTTTAATGAACCCCCCCACTTCCATCTCTCCCCTGTCTGATCCATCTTCCCTACAGCTGCCCCAAATATTTCTAAAACCCGTATCTGACTGTCATTCCCCTGCTCAAGAAACTTCTATGGCAATAGGATAAAATGCAAAGTTCCTAGTCTGGCACTTAAGGCCTTCCCAATCTAGGTCCCCTCTACTTTTCTAATCTTATTTAACACTATACTTTTCAAATAATCTGTTTTAGCTGATTTGAAATACTAGCTGTTCTCCAAAATCAACAGTCCATCTCTGGGCTCCATATAGTCACACAATTTTTGACCTATACTTAGATATAATTCCTCCTTAACTTTACCTCTTGCTTCAAAAGTTCATTGGCTACTTCCCCTGTGAAGCCTTCATTCATTCCTTTCTGTACTAGAGCTCTCTCCCTTCTCAATTTTCCTTGAAGTATATTTACTTGCATATCCTTCCTGGATACCCTTCCTAGTAGAAAGGGGTTTCATCCCTATTACTGTATCTTAGCACCTAGCACAGCACTTTGCATGAAGTGAGTGCTTAAATACTCTGTAGATTGAAATGACTTGACCAATGTTTCTGAAATGACAGCAGAGATGAAGGCACAGACCTCTTGACTTTTGGTCAGGGCTTCTCTACTACATTGTATTGGCATTATCCAAAGTCACTTTTCTTGGGTGATTAGTCATGCAAGAATGACAAATGTCTAAGGACCTTATTTTCAGAAAGTATGAAGAACAGGAAAAAAAATACTGATTGTATAAAAGGCCTAATATTTACTTTGCTGCCATGGTTAAGTAATTGTTATCTCTGTTCAAAGTGCAGGCTGGTCTCCATTCTAGTCAAAAGAAAGTAAAGGGGCTGAAAGATAGCATCTCTTGTCTTCACACACCTAACATTTGATGGAGAATTCAGTTAACCAGACATATGTTAGCAATCTCTTGCTAATAAAAAAAGTCACTCTTTGTGACCCCTTTGGGGATTCTCTTTGCAAAGGTCCTAGAGTGGCTTGTCATTTCCTTCTCCAGCTCATTTTATAGATGAGGAAATTAAGGCAAACAGGGTTAAGTTATTTACCCAGCATCACAAAGCTAGTAAAAGCCTGAAGTCAGATTTGACCTCAGGAAGGTAAGTCTTCCTTACTCCAGGGCTGGTGCTCTATCCAATGAATCACATTAGCTGCCCTGATAAAAAGCAGAGCAGTTGATAATTCCTTGAATTATTCTAATGATAATTTTGTCCTTCAAAAAGTGAAGGACCCAGTGAGTACAACTACTTTTGCTGGACTGATTCTTACTAAAAATAAGAAGTATGGAATGATGGGAACCTTGGATGGGGTTGTGACCACTCTATATTAGAATGTGTGATAGAAGAGAGGGAGAGTTACACACATACATACTGATATTAGACCTAGATTTGATAAGAATAGATGTCAAAAAGTTGAGAGAAAGGTTAGGTAGGATCCCATGGCCTGAAATTCTATGGGAGAAGTTGGACAACGACGAAAGGGAAACTTTTAATAATGAAATTCTGAAGACACAAAGAAATAATTTCAATGAGGAGAAAAGCAGGAAATGCCAAAAATATTAAGAGGGAAATACAGAGATTTTGTTAAAATAAATGTTATTGATATATTTTGCTTTTATATCACTCAATCTGTCCTACGGAGTTATCCTTTATAGTAAATAATAGAAAAGAGGAATTTAAAAAAGTTGTTGTTGGTTAGCAAAACTAACACCAAAAAGTCTGACATTTCATGAAATGTTCCTAACTTATAGACTCCTACTTCTGTTCAAAAAAATTAGGTTAGGGGAGATGCCTTCTCATGTTTTTTTTTGGGGGGGACAAAACTTGGCTATTATAATTTTATTACCTTCTGTTTTGATTACTTTGTAGTTATTGTCATTCTTTTCCTTCATAATATTGTACCTGGGCATATTGTTTTCCTGCTTACTTCACTTTGCATCAATTAGTATGTCTTTCCATACTTCTCTGTAGTCATTATATTCATCATTTTAAAAATAACACAGTGATATTTCATTACATTCAGGTACCACAATTTGTTTAGTCATTTCCCAATTGATAGGCATCTACTTTGTTTCTTGTTCTTTGCTTCCACAAAAGAAGTGCTTCTATAAATGTCTTGGCATGTATGGGGACTTCCTTTTTTTTTGTCACTGACCTCCTTGAGATGTATGCTTACCATTCATTCTCTTTGGATCATTGCAAATAACTTTTTGGAATGGTTAGGGCAACTCACAGCTCCACCAACAATGTATTAGTAGAACAATGCGTGTAGTAGAGGTTTTAAAAAACTATGCTGATGGAAGCAAGGGCTACTGATTGAGGAAAAATAAAAATATGGAACAGTGTCAGGGGCATTAGAGCTTTGAATGTTATGCTAGTGAAGTTGACATCAATTTTTAGAAAAATTCTAGGGCATAATAGTAAAGGGATGGTTAGTGAAAAGGAAGTGGTGATCACAAGGAGTCAGCATAAGTTAAGAACAAATTATTCTAGACTAATCTCATTTCACAAAGAAGAATTCAAGACCTAAGCTTGAATCCTACCTCAGACACTTACTAGCTGTGTGACCCTGGGAAAGTCCCTTACTCTCTATCTTTGAGTTTCCTCATTGGCAAAATGGGGATAATAACAGCACCTATCTCACAAGGTCATTGTGAGGATCAAATGAAATGACTTATGTCAAGTACTTTGCAAAAAGTACACTAAAAATGGCAGCCATAATTATCATTATTCATCATGGAACGTTTACTAAATGTCTAAACTGAGACGGTATCACAATGGATAAGAGCCAGATCTACTATGGTGTTAATTTAATAGGAATATAAAGTCTGAGACTTGGATTAAAAAAACAACAACTTCCCAAGTACAAGACTGGGCTAGCTCTAGCAGTTTGTCTGAATGCTGCTATTTACAGCCTGTGTAAACTTTCTGGCAGTCGCATCACACTGTTGACAGAATAGGATGCGGTAGCCAAAAATCTAATGTCATCTCAGGCTGCATTAAAAGAGGTGAAGTGCCCCAGAATGAGAGAAGGGATAGTCCCGTTGTATTGTGACCTTGTCAGATCATATTTGGAATATTGCATTCAGTTCTGGGCACCCTGTTTTGGGAAGGACACTATAATCTTGAGAGTCTGAGAGATGATAACAGGAAGGTGAAGGCCCTTAAGACCATGTCATATGAACGTAGGTTGGAGGAACTATGAATTCATAGTCTGGAGAAAAGAAGATTGAAAAGTACCATCACAGTGTTGTCTTTAAATATCAGAAGGACTGCCATGGGGAGGAAATACTACAGATAGGTTCACATTAGTGCCAATAATGAATCCCTTAAAATAATTGTACGTATTAGAATATGTACTATTCAAAATTATAATGATGGAAAATAGGAGTAGTTGGTTCCAGGCTAATGGAAATACAGGGCAGCTGGGTGTCACATCAGATAAAATGCTGGCCTAGGAGTCAGAAGAACCTGAGTTCAAATCTGACATCAGATACTTATTATCTGTATGACCCTGGACAAGTCACTTAATCCTGTTTACGTCAGTTTCTCCATCTGTAAAATGAACTGGAGAAGGAAATGGTCAACCACTCTAGCATCTCTGCCAATAGAGTCACAGAGAGTCTGACATGCCTGAAACAGCTCAACAGCTATGGGAATGCACAGTGTGATTTGAATAATGTTTTCACTTCAGGGCCTTCATTTTCTCACTCAGTGGGACCTGGTAGTGTGTGTGTGTGTGTGTGTGTGTGTGTGTGTGTGTGTGTGTGTGTGTGTGTGTGTATGTTCTGCTTTGACACAGAGGGTGAAATGAGGAGTACTGGGTGGAAATGGTAGGGAGGAAGATTTTGGCTTTATGCAAGGAAAAACTTTCAATCAATAGAGCTCACCAAAAGGATATGTATTTGCTTCATAAAGTGATGGGCTCCCCCTTACTCATATTCTTTAAACAGAGGCTAGAAAAATAACCATTTTGGAGTATCTCATGGAGAGAATTTTTGTTCAATCAAGGGTGGGATGAGTTGAGTCCTACAAGATCCATTCCTACTGAGATTCTTTAAACCCAATGTACCTAAACATGTGTTCCTGGGAAGAGTCTTTTGTATCAGGCTGAGTTTCTAGCTGCTTGAGGTCTCAGGAGGGGTGACTAAGTTACAAGGTCAACAACCATGACATTTTTGACAATATAACAGGTACCCCTCCTTATTCTCTTGAGTAGATCTGTGCCAGAGGTCATAGTACTATGTCATTTGTATTCTGGCATTTGGAAAGGATTAAATGACTTCCAAGTGCTGTCTTATCGTCACAAAACAGACAAGTCCAATGGTCGGGGCAGGGGATAAGGACAATAGGTATTAGTAGAGAGGACTGAAAAGGGAGTATGTGTGTGACTGATGTCAGTAACCTAGCTAAAGCTGATCTCATCTTCACCTGGGCTGAAATTGACAGCAACGACCACAGCTTTCCATATGAGACTTCCTGAAGTTTTAATTTCCCTAGATTTATGATCTGTTCCACTGCTTTATTATTCAGATAAGGAAGGCAGGCAGGCTCCCATAACTGGCAGGATGTTTAATGCATTTTGTAGCCTGGCTTATAGATAAACTGCTAACTCTATTTCCACATTCATAGTAAGATTGTCTTGCCACACCCTTCCCAGAGATTAAAGGACCCCCTGCTTTGGAGAATTTTTCACCTGGGCTGGATCTGTCTTTTTGTTTACCAGGGACACTGTATCTTTGGGGAAGGGAAAGGGGCCTTCCTGATGCCTAGTAAGACATCTGGGGAGGTTGGGTCCTTGCATGGAGAAAACACTGTTATGCATGCATATATATCCTCTCTGCAGTCTTTCCACAAGCAGTCCTGTTGTATGCACAATTTCTGAGATTACTCAGCTGCCTTCAGGCCTGCCAGCATTTGATATATGCTTGGGCCACTTGTGACAAATTATTCTATTTTCAAACCAGGGCTATGGAATAAAAAAGGACTGGCCCAAAGGGAGGTATACCCTGAGCCTGGATGTCTCCAGGTCCCCAATGATATCTGTGTTTCTTATCTTCATAGGTTATTGAAGAATCTCTCACATAGTCGTTCTTAACCTTTTTTTTGTGTCATAGATCACTTTGGCAGCCTAATGAAGCCTTTAGACCTTTTCTCAGAATGATGTTTTCAAAAATATAGACTTAGAAACTAATTATATTGAAATATAATCATCAAAATATCCTAAAAACAAGTCTATAGAACCTCTGTTTAAGAAATCCTTAAGAAATCCGTAAGTCTTAGTTTACAAATAAAGAAACTGAGGCCCAGGGGTTCAAATGAAGACCTTGTCCAAGATAATATAACAGGTATCATGTCTCTGGGCCTTCTTTAGCTTTTCTGGGCCTTCTTGACTCTTATGAACTGAAAGGGACTTCTAATTCACTTGGATTTAAGGAATGTTTATTAAGGCTATTACAGACAATGACCTATGCTGGACCCTTATGAGTATGGGGTTATGAGGAGATAGGCTAGCCTGGTGGGAATGAAGGGTCTCTTTTGGGGAGTAGTGATCACTTATAGGCACAGCTTGAGTAACATCTCCTATGGGAAGTTTATCTATCCTGATTCCCGCCACCACCTCCCCCACCATGTTGCTAGTACCCTTACCCTGAAATTACCTTGCATTTTGTGTTTAATTTTCAGTATATATGTTGGTTTTCCTCCAAAAACAAAAGTAAGTTCCTTGAGGTCAGGGACTGGGTTTGTTTCAATTAATTTTTTTGGTCTCTGTCTCAGCAATACCTAGCATAGTGCCTGATACACAGTAGGCCCTTAATACATGCTTGCTATTGTTGTTGTAGTTAGTGAAAGACAAAGATAGAAAGACAGAGTAAAGCCAGATTGTAGATGGTCTTGAAGGTCAGGAAGAGGGGTTTGGATGTTATCTTGAGGGCCAGAGACCACTGAATGAACTGATTAAAACAATGTTTGTAGGAGATGTGGCAGTTAGCTTGTGCAATGTGGTTGACTGCTAGCAGGGAGAGGTCAGATGTGGGGTGATTGGTTAAGAGGCTGTTGCAGTTGCAGCCACTCAAGTTATGAACCTCCTTTGAAATCCTGCCAATCTCCATTGTGTTTCCTCTTTGCAGTGGGTCATTGTCCCAGAACTCCCCTCCCTTACACCCCACCCACCAAGCACAGCCAATCCTCTGGCTACAAGTCCCTACCCACTCTCATGGCCTGGGGTCTCCTTCACTCCCTGTCCCTTTTGCTCCTTGTTTCTTAGACCCTTCCTGCCTCAGAACACTCACCACCTTGGGTGAATCCCTATCCTGCTTTTCTCTGGTGTATAACGATGACCCCAGGCCTGTTTCCTCAGGGTTTCTCTCCATGCCAGTTTTCATCAGAATAATCACAACATCCTCCAGCAGACATTTTAATTTAAAACCCAGTTCTCTCTGTCTTGTCTCCGCATTTGAACATTCTCCTCCAGGCTGAGAAATGAAAGACACAGACTAATCTAAAGGCAGCCAAAGAGAATTCAGGCTTGTTCATGATCCCTCCAAGGTAGCAACCTCCCTGGAACATCATTTAATTTAGAAAAGCATATATTTATCAAGCACCTACTATGTGCCAGATACTGTTCTAGGTGCAAGAGATTAAAAAAAATAGTCCTTACTCTTATTGAATATATTCTGCTGGGGAGAAATCGCATGTACAAGGACACATATAAATAATGTTAATTAATTATGTACAAAATTAGTACAAAGTGACTGGGGGAGGTGGGGAGAGGAGTTGGAGAGCACTAATAGCTGGGGAATCAGGAAAGGCTTCCTGTAGGAAGCTTCACTTGAACTGAATTCCAAAGGCATCTAGGATTCCATGAGGTAGAAATGAGGAAGGGAGCCCATTGTAGGTATAGGGTATAGCCTGGGCAAAGGGATGGGAGACTGATATAGGAATGTCATGTATGGGATAGAACAAGTAGACTGGATTAACTGGATTGAAAAGCTCAGGAGAGGGAGTAATATGCCATCAGTCTGGGAAGTTGGTTTGTAGCTTGATTGTAAAGGTAATTTAAAGGCCAAGTAGAAAAGTTTGTAAATTATCTCAGAGGCAATAGGGAACCTCTGAAATTTCTTGAGTAAAGGAGTGATGAGGACAGACCTGAATTTTAGAAATGTTAATGTTAATCTGTCAACACAGTGATGGGTAGATTAGAAATGTGAGAGGCTGGAGGCAAAGAGATCAATTAGGATGTTAATTGAATGAGGGTGGTTGTGGAGAAAGGGAATGTGCTATAGAGATAAAATCACTAAACCTTGACATCTGATTTGCTATGAAGGATGCCTGAGAGTGAGGATCAAGGATAGCTGCTCTATTGCATACTTTGGCATTTGGAAGAATGGTGGTACCCTTGACAAGAGCAAAGATTGAGAGAGGTGGGTGCAGGAAGAAAGATAATGAATAATGTTTGAGGCTTGTGGAGTTTGAGGTGCCAGTGGGACATCCTGGTGGACATGGCCTGTAGCCAGCTGGAAATCACTAGAGTTTGGGAGAGAAATGAGGGTTGCATATATGCATTCAGGAGCCATCTACATGGAGAGGGTAGATGAAATGACCAAGAGGGAACCATGGTAGATGCAGCCAAGCCCTGGACTTGGAATCAAGAAAGGCAGGATTGATTGCTATGTTCTTACATGGCTTAACCATGCACTTACCTTGGATTTTGGGCAGCTCACTTCCTGTCTCTGGACCTCAATTTCCTTTTCTGCAAAATGAAGAGGCTGGACTAGGCAAATTCTGAGGTTACCTCAAACTCCAAATTCTAGAAATCTAGAAGATCATACAATTTAATAATCTGACAAGTATTTACTAAGGGAAACTATGTTCATAGGGTCATGTTGGACACTGCTAGGGCTGGAGTGGAGAATGTAGATAACAACCTAGTTCCTGCCCTCAGGAAGTTCACATTCTAACAGGGGATAATAAGGTCTGGAAAGAATATTCCAGGTCATTCTAGTCCAACATCCTCATCTTAAAGTTATAAATGATTTTCTTCAATGAATTCTTTAAAATAAGAACACATGGGCTATACAACAATGATGAGCTGAAACTAAGTGGTCATTTGGCAGCACCACATGGACGGATTTTGACATAAGACATTACAGTTACAAGCTGAGAATGGTGGCCTATCATTCCTACTGGAGCAGGGTAGACTGAGGCCAGTAGATTGCAAGAGGTGGGAACTGCATTAACTATGGCACCAGAAAGGTGAGGCTCCCAGAGGGAATGGCCACCAGACTGCCGTGGGAGGGTTGGACAGGTCCATGAAGGATAAAGAGAGCAAAGCAAATCTTCCATGCCTACTCACCAGTAGTGGGGTCAACTTGTGTGTAAGCCACTGAACTTCAAGCCCGGAAAAGAGAGGGAAGCCGTGTGTGTGTGTGTGTGTGTGTGTGTGTGTGTGTGTGTGTGTGAGAGAGAGAGAGAGAGAGAGAGAGAGAGAGAGACAGCGAGAGAGAGAAAGAGAGAGAGAGAGAGAGAGAGAGAGACAGAGAGAGAGAGAGAGAGAGAGACAGAGAGAGAGAGAGAGACAGAGAGAGACAGAGAGAGAGAGACAGAGAGAGAGAGAGAGAGACAGAGAGACAGAGAGACAGAGAGAGACAGAGAGAGACAGAGAGAGAGAGAGACAGAGAGAGAGAAAGAGAGAGAGAGAGACAGAGACAGAGAGACAGAGAGAGAGAGAGAAAGAGAGAGAGAGAGAGAGAGAGACAGCGAGAGAGAGAAAGAGAGAGAGAGAGAGAGAGAGAGAGAGAGAGAGAGAGAGAGAGAGAAAAGAGAGAGAGAGCCATTTATATTTAAATTACCATGTTGAAAAAATTAAAATATATATATTACCCAAATATATAACAATAATGGTAGCTACGTGATGCAGTGCTCTGGGCTTGGGATCAGGAAGACTCATTTTTGTGAGTCCAAATCTGGCCTCAGACACTTACTATGTGACCCTGGGTGAGTTACCTAATCCTGTTTGCCTTAGTTCCTCATCTGTGAAATGAGCTGAAGAAGTAAATGGCAAAGCACTCTAGTATCTTTGCCAAGAAAACTCCAAATAGGGTCACAGAGTCAGACACAACTGAAACAACTCAACAAATAATAATAATGTGATTAGAAATGACAATGACGGTTTGTCTGATTCATCAATAAGATACAATCATTCCCTGACTCCTTTTTTATCATTAAAACTCTCATTTAATTGTCAAGCTTCAAGGCCTGTGATACTTGTCTGCTAGTGTGCTCATTAGTAACCAATACCGAGCCCCTGATTTCAGTCTCTGCAGTGTGGGTTCATTGCTGGGTCCCACTATCCAAGGGCCATCGCAACCAGGATGTATATGACAACCTTCTCAAGCCACCAATTCCTGGTTGATATGTAGATTTCTTTTTTGCTTGTTCCGACTCTCCAAAGTCAGTCTAATGATTTTCAATAGGAACAATAACATCTGAGACTGTGACTGTCAAAGCAACACATGATTTCCTCATTGTACAGTTAAGAAGAATGAATTCCAGAGAAGTAACCTGCCTAAATTCACACAGGTAGCAACAGTCACCATCTGAACCCAGCTTGAAATTCACATTTTTTTCTACTGTACCTCCATAAATAATAACAAACAAAGCAGAATGTGATTATTGCATAAAAAAGCTCAGAAAGTGCTAGATGAAGCCTTAGGAAGGAACAGCAATTTTATTTAAACAGAGGGAGACTCTCTGAGCCCAACTTTCCTTATTTGTTCAATGTGTATAATAATTCCTGACCTGCTTCCCTTGCCAGAATTCTGTGAGCATTATAAGATGAGATACTGTGAGTTCTTCCAGGGTCATGATTGTCATTTGCCTTTCCTTGTATCCACAGCACAGTATCTGGCACATAATAGGCATTAAATAAATGCTTATTGACCAAGATAACATTAGCAATAATAACTAATTTTAATACATTGTTTCAGGCTTGCAAAATGCTTTACACATATTATCTTATTTGTTCCTGAATGTAATGTGATTTGTAACTACAAAGTGCCATAAAGATGTCATCGTTATTGAAAGAAAAAAGTATTTATTAAGTTTTTACTATGTGTCAAATATTATGCCAAGTTCAGGGGATTTAAATAGAGAAACTGAGGAGTTCACACTCTAATTGGAAAAAATATCACATAAAAATGCTCCATGCTCTATGCCGAGTTACCTGGACCTGACACTAGAAAACCTTGGTTCAAGCTGTACCTCAGATATTTTTTTTTTTAAGCAATTGGGGTTAAGTAACTTGCTCAAGGTTACACGGCTAGTCATTATTTATGTGTGGGTGCTCATTTTCTGAGGCCGGATCTGATCTCGGGTCATCCCAACTCCGAGGCCGACGCTCTTACTCACTGCGCCACCTAGCCGCCCCTTTAGGGCAATTGGGGTTAAGTAACTTGCCCAAGGTTACTCGGCTAGGTTTTTGTTTGTATGGATTAAGTGTCGGAGGCCGGCTCCGAACTCAGGTCCTTCTGATTCCAGGGCCGGCGCTCTACTCACTGCACCACCTAGCCGCCCCTGTACCTCAGATATTTATAAGTTGTGTGACTGTATTTGTACCACCTACGTCAGGCTGGTTGTGAAGAAAGCCCTTTGCAAAGCAGAAAGTGCTAGGCACATACGAACAGTTATTGGTATGGTACTGTACAATTTTTATTTTGATCTGGTTTCATATAATTTTAAAAAGCAAGTATAGTGATGAGTTATTCCATACTGAGCTAGACTGGTCCTTGGACAACATGCTGTTTGCTGCTGAAGCCATACCCAGATCCTTTTTACTGTAGTAGGACCAATTAGAGATTATCATTGGCTTTTGTGAACCTAGGATTACCTCCATGTCAAGATGAGATATCTTAGTAGGAGAGCTGCTACAATGATCATTATTTGTCCTATGGTTCTTATTCTATCTACTAGTATTTGGAGATGATTGAATACAGGAGATTCCTTTGGAAGGTCAATGTATGTTGAGGGAACAAGGGGATGAACTATTCTATGAGTCTTCTCTTTTTGCTATTAGCTCTTTATCTAGAATGTTCCTGCCTGCAGCATCTGCCCTGGAGGGCACCCTATAGAAGAATGCCTATGTAACCTTACCCCAACCCTCACCTCCCTGCATTCCGTTCCTTTCAGTCCCCTCCCCTCTCCTGACCAAAGGTCCCTCTGTGGACATGTGTTGCTGCAGGGGGAGGCATTTATCATTTTCATCTTGACAAGTCAAGTTGGCCTTGTCCTCTTTCTCAACAGGATTTCTGTTGGTCTAAAGATAAAATACAGAAAGCCACCTGCTGCTGTCACTTCTCCACAGCTTTCTACCTTGAGCTCATAGTGAAATGTTTCAGTTGATGAGAGGGCTGGCAGGTGTCTGAGCACTCCAGATTTCCTTAGTCAAGATGACCCCTTTGCCCTTTTTCTGCCTTTGTAAATTAAGTTTCCTTGATGTCCACCTATCCATCCATCCATTAAGCAAATATTTAGTAAGTGCCTATTCTGTACAAGATCAGTGTTAGGTTCTAGAGATAAAGACAAATGTTACAGACATTGCTGACTTTTCCCATCTGTTTCTGTGTACACCTGCACAGTGTGCCTCATGAGGGAAGTCTTGTGTGCTGGGCAGTGGTGCAGCATTGCCTGAGGTTGTGAGTGCAGGGATTATCAAAGGGGTTTAGTTTATATCACAAGGTTAAAGATGGCTGTCTTGGTCAATATCTTCTTAGTCCTTCCCTGGCTATGAGATGGTGTGATGAAGTGAACTATCATTGACTTGTTTTGTGTGATAGGAAAATGTGTTTGTATTCATTAATCCTTGCTAGGATTTTACTTCTCTTCCTTACCCAACTTTCACTGAGAGGGGGAGAGAATAATGCCATATGTCAATGAGAAGGGACTCGGATGGGACAATATGTCTGTAGTAACAAAACTCAACAAGCTGGTGATGGCCACTTTTGATTGACTGAGATTCGATGTGGATTTTGGAAAAAAAATGAATGGGAAAAACTCAAGAAGCCAAAAACTAGAGCTAGGGTGGGGGTGGAGCTAACTCAGAGCAGAGAGTTCTGGGAAGAGCATGGAGGGTCATAAAGATGGCACGGTTTGGAATAGGATGTAGTATGGTACTGTACAATGAACCTAAATAACTATAAGACTTGGCTCTTTCCTTTACATCTCCATCAGGGAGTGATTACTTTCTTCACTAGGGGCTCCTCTCCTGTGAGAGCAACCACCCTGGTACAGGTTGTCATCACCTCAGACCTGTATCATTGCTTGCAATAGCCTTTCAGTTGGTCTCTGTGCCTCATATCTCTCCTTAACCCAGTCCATCTTTCACTCAGCTGCCAAATGGATCTTCTTTAAGTGCAGGTCTGATCATGTTACCACACCCGCCATTCAATATGTTCCAATGACTCCCTATTACCTCCAGGATCAATAGGAAATCCTCTGTTTGCCTTTTAAAGCTCTTCTTAACCTGACTCCTTCATACTTTCCATACTCTCTCCCTTCCCCATTCTCTGACATTCAGGGACACTGCATCCTTGCTGATCTTTGAACATGACACCCCATCCCTGAATCCCAGAATTTTCACAGGCTGACCTCCATGCCCTGAACTCACTTACTCATTGTCTCCACCTTCTGGCTTCCCTGGCTTCCTTCAGGTTTCAGTTCAAGTCCCACCCGGTTTTTGAAACAGAACCATTTGTAAAAGTTAATGGTACCTTCCACTTAGAGACCCTCCTGAGGCAAAGGCCCCGTGCCCTTTCTCTTTTATCCATTCCAACTCTGGCACTTTCTAATGCTCCAGAAGTTTGCCTTTGGGTCCAATGACAATTTCTTTTGCTTTCATTTCAGCTAACTTCTTTCCATTGGTCCTCCATGGAGACTTGGCCTTATTCAATCTGATTTATAAAGCCATGTTCGAGAACTCAGCAAGGGAGCTGGGGGCTAGCTTTCCACTGTTTCTCAAATCCGTGGGGAAACCTCTTTCTGCTTGATTTATAGATCTTTTTTGTTCTGTCTTCCTCCCATCCTTAGTCACCAGTTACTCTGACCACCTGATGGGTGACCTACTTGTATTGTTGCTACCTGGTGTCTTATCTCTTATCGTGTTTTCCCTCTTTGCTGGAATGTGGAAGGTGGTTTCATCAATTTTTAATGCCTCAGTTGAAACAAGGTGTCAGAGTTTCCTTTTATTACATACCGACTCACGCCACTCTGAGCTGTCATTGATCTGTGGACAAGTTTTAAACTTTCCACTCTTGCATTTGTCTGCAATGTCTCTATGCCCATTTCCTCACTGTGAATCACCACTCCTTGGGTTTTGATGCTTACAACTGTGTATGCATTGATTTAGGATTAGAGATACTCATCTGGCCCCTTATTGTTTTC
The DNA here is from genome assembly GCA_011680675.1 of Gymnobelideus leadbeateri. Lineage (NCBI taxonomy): Eukaryota > Metazoa > Chordata > Mammalia > Diprotodontia > Petauridae > Gymnobelideus > Gymnobelideus leadbeateri. The sequence continues at coordinate 72,719 of WOXC01003194.1, forward strand.
ATCCTCTCTACCCACAAGAAAATCTGTCAGAGTTAAGACTGAACATGGGTAAATGTCCTAGAAAGCAAGAACGATTAACAAAATAAGGAATTGAGGCCTTTTTTATAATATTTGTTTACAATACTGAACTTGTGTTTGTTTTCATGAAGAGGTCTAAGGTTGAGATAATATAAAAATGCTCTTAGTAATTATAAAATGCTATGTAAAAGTGAGTAGTTATTATATAAAAAATAATATGCATTCAAGAAGATGCATTTATGTCTACTTTGCTGCTGTACCCTAAGGACCATGAGACCTTTCAATCTGGCACCTTCTTTATGTCTTGTCTCCTCCATTAGAATGTGAGCTTCTTGAGAGTGGGGATTATCTTGCTTTTCCATTTATATCCCCCAAAGTTAGCAGAGTGCTTTGCACATATGTAAATGCTTGATAAATGCTTCATTCATTCATTCATTCATTCATTCATTCATTCATTCATTCATATCTCTTAGCCTTCTTGCAATAGGTCATTGTTAGGAATACATTGCAGCCTCCATATACCTACCATGCATTTGTTCATTGTCTATAGGGTCATATGCAGCTTTGAATCTTTTGGGATTTTAAAATCATACATTGCCAGGAGGACATCTGCATTAAAGAAAAATTGGGTTTTGTTCCAGGTTGTATGCTAGGATTACTGAAAGCACTACACAAGCTTTCAAAGATAGTCCAACCTTCATTCTTTTTCCCATTCATTCTAGACTCAGCCCACTGATCATCTTCACTAGCTTTCCTAGATATATGTACTGAAGAGATCATTTCAGTGGATAGATCATCTGACTTCATGCCATAGTCTGGATCAAGGGTTGGCAAACTATATAACCCAAGGACCAAATCTAGCCATCCCCCTGTATTCATACAGCTTGTAAGCTTACATAAAAATCATTACATAATGGTTTGAAACTCACCTGATTCATTTCCATTGTGTGTACATGGGTATGAATAGATGGCCTGGATTATTTCAATTTAAAAGAATTTAATGTTGTAAAATCAAATTAAGACATTTAAATTTCATTTAAATTTTGGAGGACCTTTTTCATTCACCCTAGAGAGACTTCTATTCCAACCAGCCTATAGAGACAGAGACCATTCTTAACTCATGGGCCATACAAAAAGAAGCAGAGACCAGATTTGGCCCTTGGGCCATAGTTTGTTGACCCCTGGTCTAGATGATAAGCATTTTTCAGCCATTTATGTTTTTCCCATATAGATTATCAGTATGGATTGTCAGCCTTACTTCATTTTAGCAATCATGTCTCTCACTGAGAAGGCCATATGTTTTTGACTGTATATGAACTAACACTATGTGCCAAGCACTTTACTCTTATCTGATCCTCAGAAAAGCCCTATGACAGAGATGATGTTTATAGATACGAAAACTGAGGCAAACATAGGCTAAGGGATGTGCTGTGGATCATATACCTAGTAAGTGCCTGAGGTAGATTTAGACTGAGATCTTCCTGGCTTCAGGTCCAGTTTTCTATCCATTGAACCACCTAGGAAACAAAATAAATGGTGACTATCATCATATCAATGCCAAAAATAACTTTTATAAAACAATCAGAAATCAATGCAATGAAAATATAAACGACAAGTTTGGCCCCAAAAGCAAGATATGAAGAAATACCCCTACTCCTTTGCAAAGGTGCGACTGTGCAGAAGAAGTTCATAGGTGTGGAATACTACATATAATATCAGTTTTTTTCAATGTATTGATCAGTTTTGTTTATTTTCCCTTCAAAAAAATTTGTTATAAGGGAGAACTCTTTGGGAAGAGAAGGAGGGGGGATGGCTAAAGGGGAAAGTATAGGTGATATATGATAGGATATCAATGAAATCTATGTTTAAAGTGCAAAGAATATGCCTTTTCTACCACCTTTCTGGAAAATAATATTATTCATAATTTTTCATTTGCTAGGTTAGGAAAACAAGTTCAAATCCAGTCTCATACACTTACTACCTATGTGACCCCAGATAAATCCCTTAACTCCTGTTTGCCTCAGTTTCCTCATCTGTAAAATAGTAATAGCACCTACTTTGAAGAGTTATTGTAAGGATAAAATGAGATCGTATTTATAAAGTGCTTTGCAAACTTTGAAGCACTATAAAATTCTGGGTATAATGATGATGACAAGAGGGATGATGATGATTCTGAGAAAGTCTATGTCTTGGGGATGATGTAATGTCTTATGAGGTTGTGAATCTTAGAAGATTCAAAGTAGTAGGTGAACCTAAGGGCCATGGAAAGATTTCCATAGGAACAAGAAGTCTGCAGCATATTTCTGGCAATGGCTGATTGCAATAAATGACATAAGAGATTAGAGCAAGAAGTATTCATCATTCGATAATACCATGAGATGTCTCTAAGGCTGATGATGCCTTATTGAGGTCCTATGTTAGTCCATGTGCACTTTTCTTGAGCATCTCTCTTTGATGTCTCACTTGATGCTACTGACAAGAGGTTCATTGAATAGAGTTATCTCCACGTATTTTTCAAGGAATCTTCGTAATCTAAATATATGGAAGGGAACTTCGAAGATTGCCCTTTGCTTTACTGAGTTGATTTTTCTTTTCTTTTTTTCTTAGTAACTGATGAACAATAAACACAAGATGCTGTATTGTCTACATCTTTTATGACAAAGTTAAGCTGACAATCCATACAGGAAAAACTTAAATGGGGAAAAATGCCTATCATCTAGTCATCTGACAACATAGATGAAATTCGCTACAAATAATCATTTGTAAAAATATAACTATTTCTTTTTCATATTTTTTATGAAGAATATCCTTGATAAAACTATTTGGTACTTAATAGATTACGTACACAAGACACAGTAGTAAATGACTATGCAGGGGTGGGGATGCAGTGTGCACATGTGGCCTTGAGGTCACATGTTCCCCACCTCTGCATAGTAATCTACTGTTTGATAAGCACAAAGATTCTAGCTTCTGGGATAAGAACTCACTATTTGACAAAAACGTCTGGGAAAACTGGAAAATAGTATGTCAGAAACTGGACATAGATCAATATCTCACATCCCATCTGAAGATAAAGTTGAAATGGGTATATGATTTAGACATAAAGTGTGATACCATGAGCTAATTAGAAGAGTAAGGAATAGTTTACCTGTCAGATCCATGGAGAAGGGAAGAATTTATGACTAAACAAGAGATGAGACCATTATGAAATGCAAAATGGATAATTAAGTTAAAAAAGTTTTTGCACAAAAACAAACAATGCAGTCAAGATTAGAAGGAAAACAGAAACCTGGGAAACAATTTTTATGAGCCACTGCTTCTGATAAAGACCTCACTTAGAAAATAAATAGACAACTGAATCAAATTTAGAAGAATAAGTCATTCCCCAATTGCTAAATGGTCAAAGGATTATGAACAGACAGTTTTCAGATAAAGAAATTAAATTATCTATAATCATATGAAAAAATCATTTAAATCACTATTGAATAGAGAAATGCAAATCAAAACAACTCTGAGGAACCACCTCATACCTGTCAGATTTGCTAATGTTACAGAAAAGGATAATTGTGAATGCTGGAGAAGATGTGGAAAAATTGGAACACTAACACATGGTTGGTGGAGTTGTGAGCTGATACAACCATTCTGGAGAGCAATTTGGAACTATGTGCATACCCTTTGATCTAGCAATACCATAACTAGGTGTGTATCCCAAAGGGACCATAAAAAATGGAAAAGGGTCTATTTGTACAAAAATATTTATAGCAGCTCTTTTTTTGTGGTGGCCAAGAATTGGAAATTGAGGGGATGCCCGTTAATTGGGGAATGACTGAAAAAGTTGTGGTGTATAAAGGCAATGGAATACTATTATTCTATAAGAAATGATGAGCAGACGTATTTAAGAAAAACCTGGAAAGACTTACATGAACTGACGCTGAGTGAAGTGAGCAGAAGGAGGAGAAAATTATACATAGTAACAGCAACATTAGGTCTTCTTGGCAATACAATGATCCAAGGCAATTCCAAAAGACTCATGATAGAAAATGCTAACCACATTCAGAGAAATAACTATGGAGTCTGAACACAGAGCGAATATTTTAACTTTTTTGTTTTTTTCTTTCTTGTGGTTTTTCCCTTTTTTTCTGATTCTTCTTTCATAACATGACTAATGTAGAAACATATTTAACATGATTGTGCATGTCTAATCTATATCAGATTGCTTGTTGTCTTGGGGAGGGGAGAGGAAAGGAAGGGAGGGACAGAGAAAAATTTGGGACTCAAAATCTTGCAAAAATGAATGTTGAAAACTTTTTTTTATGTAATTAGAAAAAATAAAATACTATTAAGAAAAAATAATACATGTGTAAAATAGTCATTAGGTTCACATTTGTTAGAAAAGGAGGTTTTATTGATGATGTGTATTTGTATGATATATGATATATTAATGATGTATTATTGATGTTTGATGATGATGATGTATTAATAATTTAGACTAAAATATCACAGAAGAAATGTATTCAATGTATCACTATAATTAAGTCATAAATTCACAAGAAAACAATAAAAAATCCTTGTATGCTGCATAAAAAAGAATATCATTGATATGTGTATATATTATTCTAAAATTTTATGAAAATGACAAGGCTGGCATATGGCTTGGTAGTTACTGATGCCCTTTCCACCACCGTTCTGAGGCAATAATATTACCGAACATTTGTTTCCCCCCAATTCTTTGGGTAGCTTCTTCTCCCTGAGATATCTCATATCCTTTGATTCTCTCAATATTTTCTTACTGGTGGCACAGAATTTTTTGGTGAGCACTTGTTCTGGTCCAACTGCTCTTTCTGACTTTTTCTTCCCAAGTGTTATTTCTATTTCCTTATATCATAGCACAATAGGAACTGTGGTACCATGGTTGAAAAGTGGGGGTTCAGCTGTCATTGATACTAAGATCATTATAAAAATGCTGACAGATCATTAACACCCATGAGCAAATGAAGATGTGTTTGAATCAACCCAGTCTCCATCATTATTTTCATGTAGGGTTACTTGTAATTAAAATTTCAAGTTGGTATGGTTCTGCAGACATACCACTGATGGGCATTCCAAGAACCCTTTTCAGTCTTCCGTATTTGGGGGATTGGATATACTTCAGAAGAAAACAAAACCTTCCACATCATTTATACACAATTGAAACTCTTTCAAGGACTCACAGCAATTTTGGGGGTAATACATCTATCATTCAGCGGTCCCAGAGGAGACATTGGAAGTGAACATAGGTCTGTGGAGTCTAATTTCACTCAGGAAGGTTTTTGCTTTTCTCCATCTTTTTATACTTGGCAGTCTGTGTGGTGTTTTATAAACCAAAGAACACCTAATATTCAAAGCCCAGAATGATTAACAAGATACTCTTTATCCCTTTTCCCCCCTCAATATATTTTTATTTCAGTCAATATTTCTCAATTAAATGGAAAAAAATCAATATTTATTTTCCAAATCTTTAAATTCCAAATTCTCTCCCTTTTCCCCTAAATTAACCCTTCCTAAGAAGGCATGTAATTTGATATTATAAATCTATATATGTGAAATTATGAAAAATATACCTCAACACTGGCCACGTTGCAAAAGGAAACACAGACCCTACGCCTGACAAACAAGCAAAAACCTAAGAAAAATAAAGAAAAAAAAATTAAAAGTATGTTTCAATCTGAATTCAGCCTACTCTGGAGGTAGAGTTTTTCATCATAAGTCCTTTGGAATTGTCTTGGATCATTGTATTGCCGAAAATAGCTAAGTCATTAATAGTTGATCATTGTACAATATTTCTGTTACTGTGGACAGTGTTCTTCTGGTTCTGCTCACTTCATTTTGCATCAGTTCATGTGAGTCTTCCCAGGTTTTTCTGAAACCAACTTGTCTGTTATTTCTTATTGTATAATAGTATTACATGACAACCATATGCCACAGCTTGTTCAGTCATTCCTCAATTGATGGGCATCCCCCCAGTTTCCAATTCTTTGCCACCACACAAAGAGCTGCTATAAATACTTTTGTTCAAATAGGTACATTTCCTTTTTCTTTGATCTCTTTGGGATACATACCTCATATTGCTGAATCAAATGGTATGCACAATTTTATAGCCCTTTGGTCATGGTTATTGCTTTCTAGAATGGTTGAACCCCTTCACAACTCTAGTGATAGAGCATTAGTTTCCTAATTTTTCCACATCCCCTCCAATATTTGTCATTTTTCTTTTCTGTCATATTAATCATTCTGAGAGGTGTAAGGTGGTATCTCAGAATTGTTTTGATTTGCATTTCTCTAAACAATAATGATTTAGAGCATTTGCTCATATGACTATAGACAGCCTTGATTTCACCTTCTGAAAACTACTTGGTCATATCCTTCGACCCCTAATCAATTGTGGAATGACATGTAGTCTTATAAAATCAACTCATTTCTCTCTATATTTGAAAAATGAGGTCTTTATCAGACAAATAGTTTATTTTTTACCAGTCTTTTTGCCTTCCTTCTAATCTTGGTTGCATTGGTTTTGTTGAAGCAAAATTCTCATATCTCCTCTTTTGGTCAAACTTGATTATTATTATTTCACAATAGTCAATTTCAATTGTGTTATTGCTGTTCTTTCCATTTGAATTCTTTTAGTCATTGTGTATATTATCTCCTTGGTGCAGTTTATCTCACTTTGCATTAATTCATAATTCCACCTATATTTTAAATGTCAAATTTTTACCTGTCAATTTAGTCTATTGTAACTTGATGAATCTATGTTGGCTCTTAGTGATCATTGCTTTCCATTCTAAATGCTCACAAAGCCATCCTTCTAATTTTACATGCAGAATTTTGCAAAGACAACAAACCAAGCTCACTGGTTAAAGTTTTCAGCTTCTACTCTCTTCCTTTTTAAGAAAACTGGAACAAAATTTGCCTCCTCCAGTCCTACAGAACTTTTTTCCTTTCTGGTGATTTTTAGTATAGGTGGTAGAGAATCCACAAACGTGCTTGCTAGTTTTTTCACTACCCCAGTTCTTCTTCATTCTTTTGGGTCTGATGTCTTGAACTTGTGGAGGGCAGGTAGATATTCTTTTTTTTTTTTATTTTTTTATTTTTTTTTTGATTTTCAAATTTCCTTTACTTCCCTCCCCCCTCCCCTCATGACAGCATATAGTACAGTATAGGGTCTGCAAATGCATTCATATTAAACATTATTCCAATTACAAAGGCATATTGTACTAGGTGGGATGTAAGATGGTAAGGAAGAAGTAAAACCAAACAATGAGAAGAACAAGATCATTTAGTTTGCTTCCATCAGGATTCAGGCTCAGTTCTTTCTAGTTATATCTCTGGATGGCACATTTCTCACTTTCTTGAGTCATTCGGGATTAACTTATATCACTGCATTGCTGAAAAGAGTCCAGTCTGTCATAGTTGGTCGTCACAGATATGGTATGTCTGTGATTGTATACAAATTTCTTCTGATTCTACTCTTCTCGCTCAGCATCAGTTTGTATAAGTCTCTCCAGGTAATTATGAAATCCGTCACCTCCTCGTTTCTTATAGCACAATAAAATTCCATTACATTCATATACCACAACTTGTTTAGCCATTCCCCAATTGATGGGCACTCCTTTAGTTTCCAATTCTTTGCAACCACAAAAAGGGCTGCTAAAAATATTTTTGTACATATGGTTCTTCCTCCCACTACTATGATCTCTTTGGGATATAACCCTAGGAGTGGTATGGCTGGGTCAAAGGGTATGAAATTATTTATAATCCTTTGGGCATAATTCCAGATTGCTCTCCAGAATGGTTGGATAAGTTCACAACTCCACCAGCAATGTATTAGCGTTCCAATTTGCCCACATCCTCTCCAGCATTTGTCACTTTCTTGTTTTGTCATCTTAGCCAATCTGACTGGAGAGATGTGGTATCTCAGAGTTGTTTTGATTTGCATTTCTCTAATTAATAGTGATTTAGAGCATTTCTTCATATGCTTATAGATATCTTTAATTTCTTTCTCTGAAAACTTCCTATTCATATCCTTTGACCATTTCTCAATTGGGGAATGACTTGTATTCATATAGATTTGGCTCAATTCTCTATAAATTTTAGAAATGAGTCCTTTATCAGAGACACAGGTTGTAAAAATTCTTTCCCAATTTCCCACCTCCCTCTTGATCTTGGTTACATTGGCTTTGTTTGTGCAGAAGCTTTTCAATTTAATGTAATCAAAATTATCCATTTTGCATTTTATAATGCTCTCTAATTCTTGTTTGGTCCTAAAATCTTCCCCTCTCCACAGATCTGTCAGGTAAACTATTCCTTGCTTTCCCAAATTGCTTACAGTATCATCCTTTACACCTAGATCATGCACCCATTTAGACTTGATTTTGGTATATGGTGTTAGATAGTGATCTATGCCCAGTTTCTGCCATACTGTATTCCAGTTTTCCCAGCAGTTTTTGTCAAATAGTGCATTCTTATCCCAAAAACTGGGGTCTTTGGGTTTATCGAACAATAGATTGCTATATTCATTAACTGCTGGGTCTCCTGCACCTAATCTATTCCATTGATCCACTACTCTACACCTCTGCCAGTACCAAGCAGTTTTGATGACTGCTGCTGTATAATACAGATTAAGATCTGGCATAGCTAGTCCACCTTCCCTAGCATTTCTTTTCATTAATTCCCTTGATATTCTAGACCGTTTGTTTTTCCAAATAAATTTTGTTATTATTTTGTCTAACTCTACAAAGTAGTTTTTTGGTAGATTGATTGGAATGGCACTAAATATATAATTTAGTTTGGGTAAAATTGTCATTTTTATTATATTAGCTCGACCCAGCCACGAGCAATTGATATTTTTCCAACTATTTAGATCTGTTTTTATTTGTGTGAGAAGTGTTTTGTAGTTTTGATCATATAGATTCTGGGTTTGTTTTGGCAAGTAGATTCCCAAATATTTTATAATGTCTACAGTGACTTTAAATGGGATTTCTCTTTCTATCTCTTGCTGTTGAGTTTTATTAGAGATGTACAGGAATGCTGAGGATTTATGTGGGTTTATTTTATATCCTGCAACTTTGCCAATTTATTTATTGTCTCAAGTAATTTTTTACTTGATTCTCTAGGATTCTCTAAGTATATCATCATATCATCTGCAAAGAGTGACAGCTTGGTCACTTCTTTGCCTAATTTGATTCCTTTGATTTCTTTTTCTTCTCTAATTGCTACTGCTAACGTTTCAAGTACCAGATTGAATAAGAGGGGTGATAGTGGACACCCTTGTTTCACTCCTGATCTTATTGGAAAGGCTTCTAGTTTATCCCCATTGCATATAATACTTGCTGATGGTTTTAGATAGATGCTAGCAACTATTTTAAGGAAGGCTCCATTTATTCCTATACTTTCTAGTGTATTTAATAGGAATGGATGTTGTACTTTGTCAAAAGCCTTTTCTGCATCTATTGAGATGATCATGTGGTTTTTGCTAGTTTTGTTGTTGATATGCTCAATTATATTGATGGTTTTCCTAATATTAAACCATCCTTGCATTCCTGGAATGAATCCTACCTGATCAGAGTGTATTATTTTTGTGATAAGTTGTTGGAGTCTTCTGGCTAATATTTTATTTAGAATTTTTGCATCTAAATTCATGAGGGAAATTGTTCTATAATTTTCTTTCTGTTTTATTTCTTCCTGATTTAGAAATCAGTACCATATTTGTGTCATAGAAAGAGTTTGGTACAACTCCTTCTTCACTAATTTTCCTAAATAGTTTGTAGAGTATCAGAATCAATTGTTCTTTAAATGTTTGACAGAATTCACTAGTGAACCCATCTGGCCCTGGAGATTTTTTCCTAGGGAGTTCATTGATGGCTTGTTTGATTTCTTTTTCTGAGATGGGGTTATTTAGGTAATTCACTTCCTCTTCAGTTAATTTGGGCAATTTGTGATTTTGTAAATATTCATCCATTTCACTAAGATTTTCATATTTATGTGTATACAATTGGGAAAAATAATTCCTCATTATTTTTTTGATTTCCTCTTCATTGGAGGTAGATTCACCCTTTTTATTTTTGATACTCATAATTTGGTTTTCTTCTTTCTTTTTTTTTTATCATATTGACTAAGGGTCTATCAATTTTGTTGATTTTTTCATAAAACCAGCTCTTGGTTTTATTTATTAATTCAATGGTTTTCTTAATTTCAATTTTATTAATCTCACCTTTGGTTTTCAGTATTTCTAATTTAGTACTAAATTGGGGATTTTCAATTTGTTCTTTTTCTAGCTTTTTCAATTGCATGTCCAATTCACTGACCTCCCTTCTCTCTGCTTTAATTAAGTATGCACTCAGGGATATAAAACTTCCCCTGAGAACTGCCTTTAGTGCATCCCACAAATTTTGGTATGTTGTTTCATTATTATCATTCTCTTGAATGAAATTATTGATTGTTTCTATAATTTCTTCTTTGACCCACCAATTTTTTAGGATTAAATTGTTTAGTTTCCAATTAGTTTTTAGTCTATCTTTCCATGGCCCTTTATTGCATATAATTTTTATTGCATCATGATCTGAGAATGATGCGCTTACTATTTCTGCCTTTCTGCACTGGATTGTGAGGTTTTTATGCCCTAGTACATGGTCTATTTTTGAGTATGTACCATGCACTGCTGAGAAGAAAGTAAATTCCTTTTTATCCCCATTCAGTTTTCTCCAGAGATCCATCATATCTAGTCTCTCTAAGATTCTATTCACCTCCTTAACTTCTTTCTTGTTTATTTTGAGGTTAGATTTATCGAGTTCAGAGAGGGGGAGATTAAGGTCCCCCACTAGTATAGTTTTGCTATCTATTTCTTCCTCTAATTCCTTTAACTTCTCCTCTAGGAATTTAGATGCTATACCACTTGGTGCATATATATTAAGTAGTGATATTGCTTCATTCTCAATGGTGCCTTTTAGTAGGATATAGTTTCCTTCCTTATCTCTTTTAATTAGATCTATTTTTGCTTTTGCTTTATCTGAGATAAGTATTGCTACCCCTGCTTTTTTTACTTTAGCTGAGGCATAATAAATTTTACTCCAACCTTTTACCTTTACCCTGTGGGTATCCCTTTGTTTCAAATGTGTTTCTTGTAGACAGCATATTGTAGGATTATGGTTTTTAATCCATTCTGCTATCCGCCTCTGTTTTATGGGAGAGTTCATCCCATTCACATTCACAGTAATGATGACTATCTGTCTCTTCCCTTCCATCCTATTCCCTCCCCTGTTTATGTTTTTGTTTCTTCCTTCTCCCTTCCCCTCCTTGAAGTTTTCCCTTTTGACTGCCCCCTCCCTCAGTGTTCCCACCCAGTGACCCCCCTTCTTAACCTACCCTCTCCCCTTACTACTATTTCCCTCCCTTATAATCCCTCCCTTTAGTCTCCTCCTTTTCACCCCCCCCTTACCCTCCCACTATCTATAGGACACAACAAATTTTTATACTTATCAGAGTAAATTACTCCCCGTTTGATTCCAAACCAATGAGAGTAAATTTCAAACAATGCTCCTCTCCCTCCCTCCAATTCCTCTATTTAATGAATTTATGTGTCTATTCACGTTAGATTCTTAAACTTCACTGATTAATTTGATCCTTCTTTGAACCAGAACCAGTGAGAATAGTGTTTAAATGATGTTCCTCTCCCTCTTACTTTCCCTTCTTCTATAGTGTGTTTTGATGCCTCTTCAGATGGCATATTTTACCTTTTCCTAGCTCATCCTTTCCTTTTTCCCATTACAGTACCATTGATCCCCTTAATAGTCTTTTTTTTTTAGACTCCATGTTAGTGCATTCATACCCACACCCTCTAAGTATAACCCTTTTGCAGGTCATGATAATCATAGAGATTTCAAATATTGACAGTTATCAGCTCCACATATAGGGATGTGAACATTTTGCTCTTGTTGCATCCCAAGTAATGAGCTTGTGTTTGTGGGTGTGGGTATGTGCACTTCTGCATGTGTGAGTCTATGTTACCCTTGTTTACCTTTTTATGTTCTTCTGGAGTCTTGTAATTGGAGATCAAATTTTCCATTGAGCTCTGGCTTTTTCATTAGGAAAGTCTGGAAGTCCCTTACTTCATTAAACGTCCATCTCCTTGCCTGAAAGATTATGCTCAGTTTTGCCGGGTAGCTAATCCTTGGTTGTAGTCCTAGCTCTCTTGCCCTACGAAATATCAAATTCCAGTCCCTCCGCTCTTTTAATGTAGAAGCTGCTAGGTCCTGTGTGATCCTAACTGTAGTTCCTCGATATTTGAATTGTTTCTTTTTGGCTGCTTGTAGAATTTTTTCTTTAATCTTATAATTCTGGAATTTGGCTACTATATTTCTTGGAGTTTTCAGTTTGGGATCTCTTTCAGGAGGAGTCCGGTGAATTCTATCAATAGCTATTTTATCTTCTGATTCCAGGACCTCAGGACAGTTTTCTTTGACAATCTCTTGGAGGATGTTGTCTAGACTGCTTTTCTCATCGTGGCTTTCTGGTAGACCAATAATTCTTAGGTTGTCTCTCCTGGATCTGTTCTCTAGGTCAGTTATTTTTCCAGTGAGATATTTTACATTTTCTTGCAATTTTTCGATCATCTTGTTTTTTTCGATTGACTCGTGCTGCATCATAGAGTTCTGAGTTTCAGTTTGGTTGTATCTAATTTTTAGTGAATTATGGTCTTCAGTAAGTTTTTGAAGTTCCTTTTTTAGGGAGGTATTTTCTTTTTCCAAGTTGGTCATTGCCTCCCTGATTTGGTCTTTAAAATTTTTCTTAAGCTCCTCCAGGAATGCTATTTGGGCTTGAGACCAGATCATGTTTCCTTCTGTGGTCTCTGGTGTGGGCAGAGAGTCTATATTGTCCTGTGTGTTTTGTTGTTCTTGCCCTGCATAGTATGCTCGAATAGACTTTCTTGCCTTCCCCTTCTCCTTTTCAGCTTCCTTCCTTCCCATTGTGACTTCCTGTTTCTTAGTGTCTCAGGCTATGAGTTTGGGGCCTGATCCTTGACTTTGAATACCTCTGGGTGGCTAGTTTATGGCTAAGTCAGGGAAGTCAGTGAGGAATGTAGATGTGTAGGTGGGGATGAGTCTGACCACTTCAGATTTCTGCTTCTATACCCCTGGGCTATAAGTAGGCTTTTGTTGGTGAGGTGAGGTGGGGCTAGTTGGGTCCCCTCCCTCTCTTCTCTTCAGATTCCTGGCTGTCTCAGTTACACCCTTTCTTGGAGATTCTCAAGCCTGAGGCTATTTCCATTAACTTGGGATTTCAGTCTGGGTGGGAGACTTATCTTTGGGTTTTCTGCTTCATGAAGGAGGGATGGGAGGATCGGAGCAGCTAGAATTTACTTTGCCATTCCAGCCCCTGTATCATACAGGCAGGCAGTTTCTAAATTTCCAGGCTGGGGGCTGAATGCAGCCTGAGAAGCCACTCTCTCCACTGGGGGCCCGATTCTCCTACCTGGCTCCAATGATCCGTTCCCTCTGCCAGATGATTGCGATTCGTCCTTGGTAAGTCTGCAGGCTGGGGCTTTTTCTCTCTCTGGTGTAGTCTGCTTGCCTGCTCTTAGGTCTGAGCTGTGCAGACCCCACGCGCTCTGCGCTTGACCTGTGCGGACACTCTGGGCAACCTCCTGGGCTGGATTCTGCCACACTCTGTCTTCCACTGGGCTTCGTCACTCCGGAATCTGCTCAGATTTACCCTTTTGGACTTAGTGACAGAGGAGCTCAGCGAGGTTACTGCTTCCTTTCCACCATCTTGGCTCCGCCCCCGCAGGTAGATATTCTTGTACCATATCCTCATTTGTGTTCAGTTGCAATTCCCTATTTGCCACTTTTGTTCTTTTCTCCCTGTCTCAATATCATTCTCCTTGGTAGAGAAAATAGAAGCAAAGTATGAGTTGAATAGTTCTGTCTCCTCTCTGTCAGATTTGAAGTAAGCAAGAGGGTATCACACTGGGCCAAATATAGAAACACACATGTGTCTAAAAAGTCCTAGAGGCAGCAAATTGAAGAAACTCTTTTCCTATGACAATCCTTTGTCATCTATCTCAATATTAGACCCCTCTGGTCTGACCCCAGATCTCATTTCTTTCTAACCCCTTTAAGGCTCTAGTGATTCATGCTATGTCCCTTTTGCTCCAGATACAATTTTCTATCTCTTGGTTTTTACTTTTATGATCTATGATACTGGATTTTTCACAAAATACTTTATGCTTAGAAATTTGGTGACCATCTTCTACTCCTCTAAACCCACAAGCATTCAACAAGAACCATGAGAATCACAAAGTCCCAGTCCCAGTTAAATGTGATGCCACATTAAGTAACTCCCTCCTGAAGTATCAGGATTGCAGTGGTAAAAAGTACAGGGGAGCTAGTTGTCATTGTTGACTCACTTAGTCAGTGATATTGATGGAAAGAGAGAAGGGGTGTGGTCTCTTTCCCTTACATTTTAATTTTCTCCATGACTTTGGGGCGGCTATGTTAGTTCCAAATTCCCGTATGCTGTCTGGTCTGGTTCAGTAGAACCATTGGAGGCTCTCTGATAGCTGAAGGACCCAGACTGGAATGAGCAAACTGATGCTGGTAAATTGATTTGAATGTAAATCCACCATGCTTTGGAAGAAGTTTAATATTTAACTGGATTAAATATTGAAACAAGGTGTGTTGACATCAGCTGTAAGCAGAGGTACACAGTGACTGATATGCTCTGAATATTGGATGCACACCCTATCAGCCACAGAGAAAGTAAAAGAGGGTAACTATGTGACAATCTATATATCACCTGTGCAGATTGCCCTAGGATATCATCCATGTAAGCACCAGACACTTCCCCTTACAGATCGGGATAACTCCTCCTTTTAAAGAATTGTCTCTTAAGTGCAATTTTGCCAAGTGTCCTCAGAAATTTTTCAGTGACAACAGACTTTATCCTTCTTTCCTTCCTTTCTTTTTCTTCCTTCCTTCCTTCCTTCCTTCCTTCCTTCCTTCCTTCCTTCCTTCCTTCCTTCCTTCCTTCCTTCCTTCCTTTTTCTTTCTTTCTCCCTTCCTGCCTTCCTCTCTCTTTTTACACTGAATTTCAGTTTTTAAGTTTCTATTGATATCTTTGATTTTTCCCAGTGTAGCCCTTTCATTTCCCTTACACAGAAAATGATGCTTTGTAACAAAGACTGGAACCTAAAGAAGGAAAAGAGTAATTTAGCAAAACTAACCAACTCAGTGACCCAGTGTGACAGCAATACACAATGTTCCACATCCATAGTTCCTCACCTTTGCAAAGAAAGGAGAGATGTGCAGTTTCATATGGCTTTTGGGAGGACAAACTTGGTATATATAATTCTAACATATTTTACAAATGAGGAACCCAAGGCCCAGAGATTTGTCGTTTGGTTTTCTTACTCCAGATCTAATGTCCACCACCCCCCCAATATACCATGCTGTCCAATCTTTTTGGATGAGGCAAATTTCCCCAATTCATACTCTCATAATACTTATATTTTTCAAAACACAATTGAGGCCTTGATTTTTACCCCAGTACATTCCTGAAACCCAGGGACTCCTGGAGAATATTATAAAGTAAGACTGTATCTTCCCATAGCCATGATGTTATAACTGGGAGTTGCTTTCCAGATTCAGAAATCAAACTGAAATAGATCATTACCCTTAGTCAACAATATATTGTTAAAAGCCATGCAATAACTATAAACCTTGGGATTTATTTAAAATGATGCAATAATGTTCCCAGTTCTATAAAATGGAATCAATGTCCTGTTCATGATACTTAAATGAGGTGCCTCAGTATGTGCCAAAGTTAACAAACCACACATACAAGTCCATGGAATTATGTTTAACGCAAATCTAATAAGTTGCTATGTTAAATATTAAGTAAACATTCGATTATCAGTAACTATGCTATCTTCATGTCAATAAAAGGGCTTTGGAGGGAATCATCGGAGGACCTAATCTTTTCAAAGAGCTGTCCAGAAAAGCAGTTTGGAATTACAATTAACAACAACAACAAAAAATACTAAAAGGTCCATGTCTTTTTTTTTTCCAAATGCTTTATTAACTTCTGGTTTACATCATTCATTTCTATCAGACTTTGAGTTACAATTTTTTCCCCATTTTTCCCCTACCCACAATTCCAGAATAACAGTCATATAGGATGTCCCCTCAACCAATCTGCTCTCTCCCATCTCTTCTCCCATACCCCCTTCAACTTATAGGGAGAGGTGAATCCCCACACCCCATTGCCTGCACATCTTATCTCCCAATTATATGCAAAATAGTATTAATCATAGTATTTATATATTTTTTAAAAATTTTTATTTGAAAAGGAAGATAAGCAACTCAGTATATGCTATACATGTGTAGCTATGCAAAACATTACCATAGTAGATATATTGTAAAACACTAACTATATTTCCTTCCCTCCCAT
Organism: Gymnobelideus leadbeateri; assembly: GCA_011680675.1. Lineage (NCBI taxonomy): Eukaryota > Metazoa > Chordata > Mammalia > Diprotodontia > Petauridae > Gymnobelideus > Gymnobelideus leadbeateri. The sequence continues at coordinate 89,216 of WOXC01003194.1, forward strand.
CCCACCTTCCATCTGGTCCATTCCCCACCTTGATCCTGTCCCTTTTCAAAAGGGGGTTCTTCCAACTTCCCGCCCCCCCAGCCCACACTATCCCCTCACCCACATGCTCCTGGAGGGTGGGACACCCTATTTAGTATGCATGACATTTTTTACCTGGTCCAAATTCCATAAGAATAAGGATATTCCTGTTCCTCCCCGCCCCTGCAACCACCTTCCCATCCCTCCTCTACAGGAAAGAGTTCACCCCATTGTCTCTCCCCATCCCCCCTCACCACATTACTCTCTCACCTCTTAAGTATCATCCCTTCCTATTAAATTCTACCTGTGCCCTCTATCTATGTATACCTGAAAACATATATACACACATTCACATATGTATTCATATGCCCATATACCCTTCTTCAACTATTTTCATACTGAGAAAAGTTTAATCAGTTATAGCTATTGTTTTTCCCTGTAGGAATATAAATAGTTCAACTTTGATAAGTTCATAGTGATTTCTTTTCCCTGTTTATCTTCTCAAGCATCTCTTGCTTCTTGTATCTGAATGTCAAATTTTCTATTCAACTTTGGTTTTTTCCTCAAGAATGCTTGAGAGTCCTCTATTCCACTGAATAACCAAATTTTTCCCCTGAAACATGATACTCAGTTTTGCTGGGTAGGTGATTCTTGGTTTTAATCCCAGGTCCTTTGACCTGCGGAATATAATATTTCATGCCCTTCAATCTCTCAGTGTAGAAGCTGCCAGATCCTGTATTATCCTGATTGTGTTTCCACAATATTGAAATTGTTTCTTCCTGGCTGCTTGTAATAGTCTCTCCTTGATTTGGGAATTCTGGAACCTGGCTACAATATTCCTAGGAGTTTTCTTTTTGGGATCTTTTTCAGGATGTGATTAGGTGGATTATTTCAACCTCTATTTTGCCCTCTGTTTCTAAAACATCAGGGCAATTTTCCTTGAGAATATCTTGAAGGATGGTTTCTAGATTCTTTCTTTGATCATGGTTTTCAGGTAGTCCAATAATTTTTAGATTGTCTCTCCTGGATCTATTTTTCAGGTCAGTGGTTTTTCCCATGAAATATTTCACATTGCCTTCTATTCTTTCATTTGTTTGCATCTGCTTAATAGCATCTTGATTTCTCATAAAGTCACTAGCTTCCATTTTCTCCAATCTAATTCTGAAGGAATGATTCTCCTCAGCAAGCTTTTGAGATTCTTTTTCCATCTGGCAAATTCAGCTTTTTAAGGCATTCTTCTCCTCATTGCTTTTTAGAGCCTCTTTTGCCATTTGAGTTAGTCTATTTTTTAAGGTGTTGTTTTCCTTAGTCAGGCTGTTGACTCTCATTTCATAATTTTCTTGCATCTTTCTCATTTCTCTTCCCAATTTCCCCCCCCCCCCCACTTCTCTTATCTGCTTCTTAAGGTCCTCTGTGGCCTGTAGCCAGCTCATATTTTCATTTGGGGCTTTTGGTGCAGGATTTCTGACCTCCCAGTCCTCCTCCTATTCCATGCTTTGATCCTCTTTGCCCCCAAAATAGGAGTCTAATGTTGAATTTTTCTGTTTATTTTGTTTCCTTTGCCTAGGTGTGTTGCCATTCAATTACTTGACTTTTAGGCTTGTTGACAGAGTAGGACTCTTCCACCAGCCAGGGGAACTTCTGTCCCAAACATTGGGGTTTTCTCAACTTCCAGGGTTATTAGTTGGGTGGCCTCTGTGAAGCCTCCACACACTCTGGCAAGCTGGTCACATACCCCAAGACCTACACTGCAGACCACAATCCAGATCCAAGAAGGGTAAAGCGAGAGCACTTACCCCCCAGACTGATTGACAGATCCCCCTACAGTTCCCAGGCCAGTAGCTGAAGCTGCAACTTGGCAATGTGGCACAAGCTGCTTGGGCTCCTCAGCAGCTTCTCACCCCCCAGGGGAAGAAGCTGATGCATTCTCCCAAACAATCCCAAAGTGCATAGGCCACTGACCTCTCACTTTGTCCTAGGCATATCTGTGTTGATAATTCTGGATACTCCACAGCTGCTGGTGTTCTGGGGTCCCTCCAGCTGGCTGCTGGTCCGGCTGCCCTCAGGCTAAAACTGCGACTTATGAGGGCCTGGGCTTGGTTCCCAGAGTGCTGTTCTGGCTGTTCCTTGCTGGGCTGCAGGACTGTCCTTAGTGGGAGGTTAGTTTCTCTGTGTCATTTTGTGGGTTCTGGAGCTCCAGAGGTCATTCATAATCCCCCTTTTACATAATTTTGAAGTGGTGTGGGCTGGAGCTCTGAGGAAGTGTTGTTTCTACTCCACCCTCTTGACTCCACCCCAAAGGTCCATATCTTTTGACTCAGAAATCCTGCTTGTTGTGTAGTAGGTTTTTACCCCAAGGAGGTGAAAGACTGAAACAAAGAAAGAGTTTATAAATACTTAAATATTCATTGCAATGACATTTGTCGAGACAAACAATATGTAGAAACAAAGTAGGCACCCACTGACTGAGAAATGTTTAATCATATTACTGTATATTAACATTGTTGTGCATCATAATAAATAATGAATATGGAAAATCAAGAGAAAAATAAGGAGCTATTTAGTGATGCATAATGAAGTAAACAGAATTAGAGAAATAGTTCTTAAGAACAGCAAAATAATAACATAAAACTGGATGCTACTCTAAGGGATTTTTGGAGAATATCTTTACAGGCAGAGGAAATCCTTTAGGGCTTAGCTGCAGGCTTCTGGGAGATGTAGTCTTGGACAGACAACTCTTTTTTCCTATCCTAGGAAGGACTGAGATTATTGTGAGTACTAAAAAGACACATGGAAGGACAGGTTTTGTTGTTGTTGTTTTGTTTTTAGCTGTAATTAGTTGTAGTTATCGCTTAAAAAAACAAAACAGAACTGTAACAAGTGAATGGTTATGGCAGGAATAGAGATAGTGGACCATAATTGGAGTAAATGAAGAGATGTATTGGCAACTGAGGGGGGATCCCAGAGAGCTGAGGATTACATTGACACATTGCATCCTTTGGGGCCACTGACTAAGATCTGGGTGCTCCAGTTGCCTCTAATTTCAAAGACCAGAATGGAAGAAGTGGCGAAACCAAGGAATAGGTGTCTGAACTCCTGGTGGTTGCTAACTTTTTTTTGGGACAATTAACTATCAGACCTTCAAATATGCTCCCCCCTTTGCCTCTCTGTCAGGATAGGACACAAGATGATTCCAAAGCTTACTCCATTCTGTAAAGTTACTTTCCTAATTTCTGCCTAAGTATTGTTTTTGTCGCTCAGATAAATTGGATCATTCTAACTTCTGTTGTCTCTGTGTTTCATTGTTTGCTAACAGTGGGACTTCAACAGAGGGGAACAGTCCTTGGGTATTGATTTGTTGAGGTACAGAAAGGATTAGCTTTCAAGTCTTTATACCCTAAAAGTGCCAGGCTTTTTTTCCTGACTGGGAGCTGTCAAACAGAGAGAACCTTAGAGTTTTGATTTATTGATTTTAGATAAACTTCCCAAAAAGCTAAATTGGATCAATCAATCAATAAATATTTACTACCTACTATGTGTCAGGCACTGTGCTAAAAGAGACAAAAGATAGGGCCTGCCTTTAAGGAGTTCATGGTTTTTTTGTTTTCCTGAATTTTATAAAACTCATTTCAATGAACATTTATTAAATATCTGTCATGTCCAAGATACTGTACTAGACACTAGGGGAAAGAAAGATAAAAATGAAGCAATCCATGACTTCAAGGAGATTATATTCTACTGAGAGTGGTAGTACAGGGATACAACTAATAGACAATGAAATAAAATTAAAAAAAATTCCTTTTAAAAAGTTTTTATTGGTGTATCTTATTTTTATGTAATTTTTTTTAGAGAACTTCATCTAGTGAAGAGAGAACTGAGTTCAAAGCCAGAAAAAAACTGGATTCAAATCCCCGCCTTTAATATATCTTGACTATGTAGCCCTGGGTGAACCACTTACCCACTCAAGGCTCTAGACAACTTTCTAAGATGATAAATTGCCGGGAGGGTGCTGACCTACTTTGGTAGAGTGAGTTATTAAGAGGAAGGTGTTTTAGAAACATTAAAGTGTATTAAAAGGTTGATTTATCACTACTATTCTCTCAAATTTCTTGATAACAGAGCAGAGAGGTTCCTTCCTCCCAGAACCTCCATTTTGAGGAAATGCCCAGGCCAACCATGCTCCCTCCTTCACTCTTCTTTACTTCTGACACTCCAAATTACTCCATCATTCCCCAGTAACTTCTAAACTCTGGAGGATAGCTCTGTTCCTATGATCCCCTCCTCCGGTTGGTTAATTCCTTCTAGGCTTCTATTTGGAGGAAGGGAGCAGGCCAGTCATGCTCCTTCCTTCACTCCTCTCCTGAATCTCTGGACTTTATCGTGTCCTAACAAGAATGCTTTCTTTCTTTTTCCATTCAACCTCTGCATTGTTTAGCTCCCTTTTATGTGTTCTATTTCCTCATTAGAATTTAAGTTTCTTTAGGGTAGAGACTATATTTTTGTTTATATTTGAATTTCCTGCTCATGGCACAGTACCTGGCACATGGCAAGTGCTTAATAAATGTCTTATCTATCATCTATCAATCCATCCATATATCTACTAGAACTGTCTGTTCTCTGATTTTGCTGGGCAAAGGTACAGGTTCAGATGAGTTTAGCCCTCTTATCAGATAGAGGAATGAGAGTTTGGGAGGATGGTAAGTAGGTTAGGGACCTCTGGCCATACCATGGCAAATTGGCATCATAGTCCTGAGGGGGAGAAGACTGGGTTCTAACACTCACATTCTATACCACATGACCCAGCACTTAGATACATTCATTTCAACCCTCGATCAACCATTTTCTTAGTTTATGGCCTGAAGGCAATATGGATAAGAGGATTTGGGGAGGCAGAATCAAGACAGCCGAGTAGAAATAGGACTTCCTTGAAGTTCCAGGATCCCACATCCCCTAATATGTGTAAAAAATAACTCTAGATAAATTTTGGAGCTACAGAACTAATAAAATGGCACAGAGAAGCTAACCTCCTGCTGAGGACAGCCTGGCAGGCCAGCAGCAAGTGGCCAGTGCAGACCTCTGGGTGACAACCCCAGCCCCACTGGAACCTGAGTTTTAGCCCCAGGGCAGCCTGACCAAACACCAGCTAGGGACTTCAGATCACCAGTAGTTGTGGTGGTTTTCAGAATTATCAACCCATAAATGCCAAGGATAAAGTGAGAGGTCATTGCAGTCTGGACTTTGGGACCTGGGAATTCAGAATGTGATCTAACCTTTGTCCCAGGGTGAGAAGCCACTGAGATGTCGTTGGCCCTGCAGCCACAGCCATGTGGTTGCTTCAACTCCTGGCTTGCAGAGTGTAGAGGAACCAAGTGACCAGTCAGAGGAGTAATCACTCTTGCTTTAACTAATTGGATCTGGACTGCTGTCTAGGGTGGAGGTCCTGGGGTTTGTGACCAGCTTGCCAGAATGTGTGGAGGCATCAGAGAGGTCATCCAACTAATATCTTCAGCAGCTGAGAAAACCCCAGTGTTTGGGATAAAGCTCCCATTTCTAGTAGCAGAGTTCTACTGTGGCAAAAAGCCCAAAAGTCAAGCAATTGAGGGGCAACATGAGCAGGCAAAGGAAGAAAAGCATACAGAGCAACCCAACTTTACACTCATATTTTGGGGATAAAAACAATCAAAGCATGGAAGAGGAGGAAGACAGCAAAGTCAGAAGTCCTGAAACAAAAGCTTCCAAAAGAATAAACTGCTTACAGGACATAGAGGAGGTTAAGAAGGATTTTGAAAATCAAATAAGAGAAGTACAGGAAAAATTGGAAAAAGAAATGACAACAATGCAAGAAAATTATGAAATGAGAGTCAACAACCTGAGTGAATAAAATAACACCTTAAAAATAGACTAACTCAGATGGCAAAAGAGGATCAAAAAGGCAATGAAGAGAAGAATGCCTTAAAAAGCTGAATTTTCCAGATGGAAAAAAATCTCAAAAGCTGACTAAAGAGAATCATTCCTTCAGAATTAGATTGAAGCAAATGGAAACTAGTGACTTTATGAGAAATCAAGATGCTATTAAACAGATCCAAACAAATGAAAAAATAGAAGGCAATGTCAAATATCTCAATGGGAAAACCACTGACTTGGAAAATAGATCCAGGAGAGATAGTTTAAAAATTATTGGACTACCTGAAAGCCATGATAAAAAAAAAAGAACCTAGAAATCATCCTTCAAGAAATTCTCAAGGAAAATTGCCCTGATGTTTTAGAACCTGAGGGCAAAATCAAGGTTGAAAGAGTCCACTGATCACCTCCTAAAAAAGATCCCAAAAAGAAACTCCTAGGAATATTATAGCCAGATTCCAGAGTTCCCAAATCAAGGAGAAAATATTACAAGCAGTCAGGAAGAAACAATTTGAATACTGTGGAAACACAAGCAGGATAACTCAGGACCTGGCAGCTTCCACACTGAGGGATTGAAGGGCTTGGAATATGATATTCCAGAGGTCAAAGGAGCTGGGATTAAAACCAAGAATCACTTATCCAGCAAAACTGCATATCGTGTTTCAGGGGGAAATATGGTAATTCAATGGAATAGAGGACTTTCAAGCATTCTTGATGAAAAAGACAGAGTTGAATAGAAAATTGGATATTCAGATACAAGAAGCAAGAGAAGCTTGAGAAGGTAAACAGGGAAAAGAAATCATAAGGAACTTATCAAAGCTGAACTACTTATATTCCTACAAGGAAAAATGATAATTGTAACTTATGAAACTTTTCTCAGTATGAGAATAGCTGAAGTGAATAGAAATGTATATATGTGTGTATGTATATATACATATATATATGTATGTATTTATATGTGTGTATATGTATACATACATATATATGTTTATATAGGAGGGTATATTGTTATATGAATACATATATGAGTGTGAGAATATATGTCTACAGGCATACATAGACAGAGGGCACAGGACCAATTGAATAGGAAGGTATGATACTTAAAATGTGAAAATAAGAGGTGAGAGAGGAATATAATGAGAGGAGATGGGGAGACATAGAATGGGGTAATATAGAAGAGGCAAGGGAAAATTGTTACAATGGAGGGGAGTAACAGGAAGGCAAAAGGGAATGAGTCAACCTTATCCTCATTGAATTTGGCTTAGAGAGGGAATGACAAACACACTAAATAGGGTATGTCACCCTACAGGAGAGTAGAGGGGAAGGGGAAGACAGGGAGGGATAATGGAAGGGAGGGTAGGCTTGGGGGAGGGAAGTTGGAAGCACCAACTTTTGAAAAGGGAAAGTATCAAAGTGGAAAATAGAATAAGTTGGGGGTGGGATAGGCTAGAGGGAAATATAGTCAGTCTTCCACAGTATATCCACTATGGAAATATTTTGCATGGCTACTCATGTACTACCTATATTAAATTGCTTATATTTCCAGTGAAGGTGGGTGACAAGAGAAGAAGGAAAAGAATCTGGAATCCAAAGTTTTAAAATCAAATGTTTAAATATATATGTATACATATATAATATTATATATGTATACATATATAGTATTATATATGTATATATACATATTATTATTAATATTTTACATGTAATTGGGAAATGAGATATACAGGCACTGGAACATAGAGATATACCATGCCCTACTGGGAAGTCGAAGGGGGAATGTGAGAAGATATGGGAGAAAACAGATTGGGGGAGGGGATATTTAGTGGGAATGCTCTTTTGGGGTGGTGTGTAGGGAAAATTGGGGAGAAAATTTGTAACTTAAAATCTTGTGGAAATGAATGATGTGACCTAAAAAATAAAATAAACAGAGAAAATGAAAAAAAAAAGAATAAGAGGGTCTGGTTTCTAGGTATGCTACTCCCCATGACCTTAGGCTTTTTAAAAATCTGTAAAATAGAGAAAATCCTATCAGCATTCTTAATCTCAAGGTTACTGCCAGAAAAGTGACCTGTTAGTCACTCAACAAGCATTTATTATGTGCTTAATGTAGGGCAGCTAGGTTACACAGTGGATTGAGCTTCAACTCTGGAGTCAGGAAGACCTGAGTTCAAATCCAGCCTCAGACATTTATAAGCTGTGTGACCCTTGGCAAATCACTCAATTCTGTTTTTCCAGTTCCTCATTTATAAAATGAGCTGAAGAAGGGAATGGCAAATCATTTCAGTAACTTTGTCAAGAAAACCCCCAGTGGGGTCACAGAGAGTCAGACAGGACTGAAACAACTCAACAACAACAACAACAACAACAACAACTAATATGTTCCAGGCATTGTAGGGATGCTCAGCACTAGGGATATAAAGAAAAGCAGAAAAAAAGTCCTTGTCCTTAAGGAAGTCATTATAAAAAGGGAGACAACATGCAAACAACTATGTACAAACAAGATTTTATAATGCAAATTAGAGGTAATCTCAAAGGGAAATCACTAGTAGAGAATGGAAACAGAATCAAGATGAACCTTTGGAAGAAGATGGTAGTTGAGCTGAGCTTTGAAGGAAGCAATTAAGAGATCATTGGTAACTTTGGAGAAGGCAGTTTTGATGGAATTATGAGGTCAGAAACATATAGACTGTGGAGAGTTTATAAAAAAGGAAAAGAAGAGGAAGTGTAGGCACTGAACATAGATGACTTTCACAAGTAATTTAGCTGTGAAAGTGAGGAGAGATAGATTGTGGACAGTCAGATTGAGTGAGAGTTTTTTAGAAATGGGGGAGACATGAGCTTCTTTGTACTCAGCAGGGAAACAGCCAGTTAGATAGGGAGCGACTAAAGATGATGAGATGAAATGTGATCATAGGTGCATTTAGAGTAATTTCTCTTAACAAAGAGAGTGTCTACTTTTTCATGTGAGACAGAGGTGAAGGAGGAGATAGTGGGGCGAGTCATCTCTACATGATAAGGAACAGGAGAGCAGAAGGAACTCTTGGCAAATGACTTATTTTTTTGTGTGACATAAGAGACAAAGTCCTCAGCTGAGTGAGTGAAGAAAGGAGGTGTCAGGAAAGGCTTGAGGAGAGATGAAGATGTTCAAAATAGTTGTGGTGAGCATCATAGTGAATAGATTAGGGAGGGATGAAAGAACTTTCTTACTATGGTGAGAGCCCAGTTCAGATCTGATAATATAAGTTTGTAGTAGACCAAAAAAAGCAAGGTCAGTGATTAGAGCACTGGCCCTGGAGTCAGGAGGATTTGAGTTCAAATATGGCCTCAGACACTTAACACTTACTAGCTGTGTGACCTTGGGCAAGTCACTTTACCCCAGTTGCCCTGCCCTCCCCCCTCCAAAAAGCAAAAAAAAAAAAAAAAAAAAAAAGAAAAAAGCATTTTGTAATATTATCCAGTGCTATTTATCAGCATGTGAACAGGAGCAGAAGCAGAAGATAGCAGGAGTAATGCAGGGTTGAGGCTTGGCAAGGCTAAAGAGACAAGAGACTCAAGTATAGAGGATAGTGTAGAAAAGAACTGGTTCACCAAGGGATATTGGTGTAGGCATGATAGCCTGATGGAAGAATTGAGGATCACAGTAAGGATTAAGAACAAGGTCAGGAATCATGATGCAGATAGGAAGATGGAATGTTAAAAAACCATTATCAGAATTAATGAATGTGAAAGTAGAATACTTATGAGTGATGGCACATCAAAGACAAAACTCTCTCTATGTAACCAAGGTAGAGTGAAAGACCAAATTATAAGAACTGAATAAACTGATGAACTGGAAAGTTAGAATGTTTGAGTACGTAGGAATATATGTGTATGTATGTGTGTGTGGAATATATGTAAATGCGTTATATATACACATGCATATACATATACATATGTGTGTATTTGTATGCATATGTAATACATGCATATGCACACATATGTGTGTATATGTATATGTGTATGTATATGTATATGTGTATGTGTATGTATATGTGTATGTGTATGTGTATGTATATGTGTATGTGTATGTATACGTATATGTGTATGTGTATGTATACATATATGTATATGTATACATATATGTATATGTATACATATATGTATATGTATACATATATGTATATATGGAAGTTTTCTAATATGAGAGCAAGAGTTGGGGTGGTGAGAAAGACTTTGTGAGCCAGGTACTGAACTCATTACGAGTTGAGCATAGAAGGAGAGTATCCTGGGTATTCGTGGAGAAAAGTTACCAACATCTTGATTGGGTGATAAATTTGGATTGAATTAAACCTCAAAAGGGGATGGGTGACTGAGTGATATTGGAAAAGGGCTAGTCTGGAGGTGGTGAATGGGAGAAAGGAGTATTTCAACTCTCTCACCATGTTCAGTGAATTGAATGGTATTAATAACAGCAGAGCTAGAAAGGATAGCCATGGATGCAGTGTTATCAGGAAGGGAACATGGATGAAAAGATTTAAGATTAAGGCAAATTTCATCTAGCTTTCAAGATGCAAGATTGATAACTGTGGAACAGGCAGAGAGCACAGTGGACGGACCAAGTAGAGCTGGAGTGGGACATGGGTGAGTGTAAAATTGTGCTGGAAAGGAGTAGGGGAATGGGCAATGATGGATGAGAATTATGGTTTGTACAGTAACAGCTGAAGTTTCAAAATGGAATATGACAGGGTAGCAGTTTGCTACATATTGTGAATGCACTCTGGCCTCACTCCTCCAGAGCCAGGCAAGCCCCATTTGCCCCTAAGGTTCTAGGCTACCCATGAGGGGGTTTCTTACCCTACTGTTATCAACTCAAGCCTGTACTGTTAGGTGACAGTGAAAAGTGTCCCAGTTCCATTTGACCACCTAACCTCAACTAGCTTTAACAAAAGAAAATTTACTTTGAAGATATAGCAATAACACAAAGATTTACCCTTATAGTCTCAGAGTTATACTCTCCCCTGTCTGACCTCAGTCTCAGGAGAGTGGATTCAAACTATGCTCAGGGTCTACATGACATTGTTTCTTCCAAATAAGTCACTGTCTCAGTGACTGGGCTGGGTCACTAAGTTAGCTTCTTGTGCCTTGTATAAATGCTGAGGTGACTGCAAAATCTGCACCTTTTAATGCCTGGAAACTCATACTCTCATGTTCCTGACCTTTTAAAGTTCATAAAGTTGGAGTCTTCAACCGTTTTACCTAGAATTGAAATACACAAATGCTTTAGAGGGGAAAAGGTCCAAGACCAAAGATGCCATTGGTGAAGAAACCCAAGCAATAAATCCAACATAGCCAGAGAGAAAAGATGGAGGAGATTCAGATCACTAGTCTCTTCAAATGCCTCTCTAGCAAAAGAACTGTTATTTACCAAGCATTTAGCAGAATAGAATCAGTCACAGAAGTTCTAAACTTGTTCCATATTTCTCCAGGGTACTCCCATTACATTTCATCACAACTCTCCCAGAAGCAGGCTCTGTAGTCTCTCCATGAGTGAAGAAACTTTTCTAGGTCCTCTATGCATGTGCCAGACCCTTGTTATATAACCAGTGAGAAATGAGCCCAGGCAGAGTATCAGTGACTAGAGAGAAGTCTACTGCGGGAGTCAGGTGGCAAGAATGTTGTTCAAGGCCTTTTTTCCAGCTCCAACTTCATGGCAGTTGATGATTTTGTGTCCTTTGAGTTCCAGAAGAGCCTGGAGTACTGGGAAAGGTCCTGGGACATAGACAGAGGACAGAGCAGGCTTTGGACAGGGTGTACATTTAGACTGAGAGCTGGAGTAGGGTTTCCTGGGAAGTCTCAAGGGTGAATTTTGTTTTTCAGTCAGGTTGTGTGTGGTTTGTCTTTCACTCTCAAAGAAGGCCATGACATCAGGGAGATGATCATATAACTTGCAGTTGATTTTGATTTGAATGGATGAGGGTTGTATGTATCTGCTAAGGTCTTAACTCTATGCCTAGCACCTCAAAGACTTGGGGATATGCAGAAAGGCAAAAAAAATCCCCCCAAACAAAAAACAGTCCCAGTCCTCGAGGGCTTTACGTTCTTTTTTAAAGTTCCCTTACAATCTGCTTCAAATTATTTTTCTTCCCCCCCCTCACTTAATAGTATTTTATTTTTTCCAATTACATGGAAAGATAGTTTTCAACATTCACTTTTATAAGATTTTGAGTTCCAAATTTTTTTCTCCCTTCATACCCTCTCTCCCCCCTCTCTAAGATGGCAAGCAATCTGATATAGGTCATACATGTACAATCATATTAAACATATTCGCACATTAAGGGAGACAGAAAGTAAGTAAATGGGTACATACACAATACATTCAGAGTAGATTCGAGGCAGTTTCTGAGGGGAAGGGCTGACTAGAGGTTGGGGTGGAGTGGCACAGCAGGCCTTCAGAAGCTGACAATTAAACTGTAGTCTTAAAAGAGTGAGATGTTAGGATTGCTATTGGTTTTCAGCTTTTAAATCTCTTCAGTTGACCTTCTCAGGGCAGAGACCATGTGGTCTTCTCCTGTCTTCTCCACAGAGAAGGAAAGAACAAGATAAGGAACAGGAAGGAGTTGGTAAGGTGGTAAAACAGACAGATAGACAGGCAGATAGACAGACAGATAGCTGATTGGTAGATAGATAGATAGATAGATAGATAGATAGATAGATAGATAGATAGATAGACTTATTCAGCATTTACTATGGTTCAGGCACTGTGCCAAGTGCTGGGAATCCAAATACAAACAAAAAGAAAAATAGTCCTTTGCTCTCAAGGAAGAAAGGGGGGAAGACAGCACACAAATGGGATAAAAAGATTTTTTTTTTGGCAGGGTGGGGAGTTACCCCTGCAGAGACAAATGTGCAAAAATCCAGAGAGTTGAGAGCTGAACCTGTTTTGAAATATGCATGGCTGTCTTGGCTGTGTCCTCAAATGGAAGTTTTGATGAGGGACTCACCAATCAGACAAGGTGTCCATAGGGAGGTAGAAAAGTTTGGAGAATCAGGAGCAGAGCTGGGTTTGAAGTAGGTGGGGATAGGAAGAGGGAGGAAGTGGAGATGGGAATGTAGAAGGTGATGGCGGAAAGAAGGGAGCTGTGGGTGTATGAAAGGGGTTGGGCTGTGGCATAAAAGACAGGAAAGAGAGGTATCATGAAAAATGTGTTGAATTTTGAGCCAAAATACTGGAATTGACTCAAACAATCCTATTATGGCTCTCTGTTGAAAGAGCCAAACTAAAACAAAAAATGCAACCAGCTCAAATAAATTCCATGTCTTGACTTTGGCTTTTAGGACCCTGTGTTCTCACAGATGATTTTTCTTGGTCTTTGACTGAAAGTCAGGACTTTGGAGCTGGAAAGAACCTTGCAGCTCATCCAGTCCAAGCCCCTTTTGATGTGGCAAGAGCAGTGGGTTAGAGTTGGAGGAATTAGGGTTGAGTCTTGGCTCCAACATTTATTTGCTGTGTGACTCTGGGCAAATCACTGCATCTTCCTGAGACTTGGTTTTCTCATCTCTGAAATGGAGATAATATAGGGATGCTCTTCACCTCCAGGAGAGAAGTGGATTGTAAAGATCAAATGACATAACATTTATAAAGGACTTTTAAAAGTAGTATATCAATGTGAGTTATTTTTATTTTGATGAAATGTTTGTGTGTGTGTGTGTGTGTGTGTGTGTGTGTGTGTGTGTGTGTGTGTGTAAAAGGTGGAGGGAATCTGTTTCTGAAGATTTCGTTCTCTATGTGTTCATCATGGCATTGAAGGAGTTTGGGTTTAGTTTTTTTTCTGGTGAGAGGGGATGGGACACCTAAATCCCAAGACTGATCCCTCTTGGTATCATGTATGTTCATTGTCCTTATCGTCACCATATACGTGTGTCTATATCTATATCTATATGCATGTGTGTATATACATGTAGGTACATATAAGCATGCACACGTTTGCTTAAATGTGTGTGCATGTATATACATATATGCATATATATTTTTACATTAAGGGGAAGGTTATAGTAATCGGGGATAAATATAGTACCAAGTCACTCTCTATGTGCCTTAGATAGATAGCATAGGGTCAATAGTGTTAAATATGGAGTTAGGAAGACAAGAGTTCAAAATCTACCTCTCATGCTAAGTGGGTAACTATGTTCAAAGCAATTGAACTCTCTGAGACTCAGTTTCTTCTTCTATAAAATGGGAATCAAAATACCTGTTTTATCTACCTCAAAGTTGAAGTGAGTCACAATGAGTTAATGTAGGACCTACATTGAAGGTGAAATGCTTTCTGTCCCAGAAGGCAAGAGTCTCACTCTTTGAAGGCAAAAATTGGGCTGTTGGGGAGATTGCAGTAGGAGGGGAGGTAGATTTATGAGGAGATTCTCTAGATGGTAAAAAAATTTCTTAGAAGAAGTGTCATATCGGGGAAGTCACTTTTCCTTTCTGGGCCTCAGTTTACTCATCTGTTAAATAAATGGATTGAGATAGTTGATCTCAAAGGGACTTTTCCTCTCTAGCAACCAGGGCAGTGAGCATAGAACTGGAGCTGTTCCTGGAGAAAAGAAAACTTAGGGGGTTATATAACCACTGTGTTTAAGTAAAGGAAAGGCTGCCTTATAGAAAAGAGATTAGGCTTGTTCTGTTTGGTCCCAGAAGACAGAACCATGAGCAACAATGGGTGAAAGTTCAACAAGTTTAGCTGTGATATAAGAAAAAAAAAAAACTTTCTAACAATGAGAGTCACCCCAAGATAGGATGGACTGCCTAAAGGAGTGTGGGGCTCTCCCTCACTAGGAGTCTTGAAGCAAAGGCTGGAAGACAATTGTCTGGGGATTTGGCAAAGGTATTTCTTATTCAGGTATGGGTTAAACTAGATAGCCCCTGAGGTATCTTGAACTCTGAAATCCAGTGATTCTGGGAGATTACAATCTATGAATCCATAAAAAACTAGATTCCTTTTCCCACTACCTCTCAATGCTGCCTCTCCTTCTCACTCTTCAAGTCCTGGTTCATCTTCATCTTGTCCCCTAGACCAATAACAATCTTTTTTCTCCTTGGACCTCCCCGTAGCACTAGCACTAGTCTTGGTAACATACTGCCTTATAATGTGTTTATATTTTATTTTCTTAGTGGTCAATAAGAACACTGAGGACAGGCAGGGTCTTGGTCATCTCTATGTCCTGCACAGTACAGTCCAACACACCTTAGGGTCCAGTATATTGTAAACTGGTGGTGAAACTGAACTTTATAAAATTAAGTCTGGAACTTCCAGTCCCTAATGTATCAAGTCAGAGCTAACTAGTCAGGGGAGTTGAACGCAGCATTGGGTGTTTGTGGTTCCGGATCATTTGTTGACTGAGCTGCCACGTAGCCCCCAAAGCAGAGGAATGTGCTAGATGACCCCTGGAGGACCTAGACCAGGATTTTGCTCTTGGGAGAGCTGCCCTCAATCCCCTTTGCTGGAAGCTGAGAAGAACAAAAACAAGGTGGTTTGCTGTAAAAAGTACAAGATGTGTCTGAGCTGCATTTGCCCAGAGAAATAAATACCATGATCCTGATTCTGCTTAATGTAAACTTGGTCTGATGCAGGAATTTTCCTGGGAAAGGAATTTGTGAGCTGAACCTTGCCCATTGTATAATGTGATACTTTGCAAAATCAGTTTGAATCAGGAGGAAAAAATACAGGCTCTTAGACCAGGCTGGAGTGCATAGATTAGAGACAACTTGCTTTCCAGGACATTTCCCCCCATTTGGATGTGGTTGGGTTGGGAATACCTCCTCACCCCTCCATGGGTGAGGTTTCTAGTGTTAGGACCCTCTTTCAGCATAGACTGTGGGAGGGGTTTGTGAGGGGGGGGGGTTGGTTGGTGAAGAAGAAAAAAGAGAAAGAAAAACAGCCACAGAATGTTAGAGCTTGAAGGGACCTTAGCAGGTATTTAATCCTACACCCTGATTTTACAGAGGAGGAAACTGAGGCTCAAAGTGGAGAGGGGGAGTAATCTGTTCAAGGTGACACAGTAAACCACCAAGGTCAGTTGCCTCCTGACAGCCAGTGTTATTTCAGCTCTATCCTACTGAAATCAATTGAAAATCATTGATATCAGCAAAAAAGGAATAACTAAATGTTGTCCCTGCCATGCCTGAATCTGCCTTATGGACAACTGAAGTAGGTAGTCACTTCCTTTACACAAAAAAAGGATGCAGACTTGCTATGGAAGAGAGTAAAAGCAATTGGCTTATATTCATGTATTCATTAAACATATATTGTCTGCCAGTAGCAAGCTGCTAGTTGGGATCTGCTGAGAAGAAAGTAGGCTAGAATAAGACTTGATTCCTGCCCACAGGCAGTTCTCACTCTAATAGAGTATGCAAATGCTGTTAACCCATTTCACAGATGGGTGGGTAGGTAGGTGGTACAGTGGATAGATAAGATATGGGCACAGCTAATGATAATACAGGACAGAATGTGGTCAGCACTGCAAGAGGGGAAAGACCAAATGATGTTGATGCTGATAAGTGACAATAGCAACCAATGAACATGCCAGGAGTGAGATAACATCCATCCCCCAGGGGATGTCAGATTGGAAGATGAGGGAGAGGGGGCAGCAGTTATGGAGCCAGAATGAGGTGTGGCAGGCAGGCAGAGCCCTAGTGACACCAAGACCCACAATATGGGAAGACAAGGGCAAAAATCACATAGGCTGAGGTGTGAGGGAGTGCCCAATTCAACAAGTCATGAATTCACTCAACATGTGAGGTAGATGGGATCCTATAGGGAGAAATCAGTGCTAAGGGTAGGCAGAGTAGGGATCAAGTTAGACTTTCTGGCACAGGGGATATTTGTGGTAGGTGTTCAAAGACAGGTACTATTTCAAGAAGACAAGATAGGGTGTGACATTTTAGCCACAGAATAGAGCATGAAGAAAGATGCAGAAGTCTTACAAGGTGACTTTGGGGCTGGGAGGTCCAATTCAGCCAATTTATACATTGAGTGGATGGGAAATTAAGTTGAGTAGGTTGGGGACAGATTGTAGAAAGCCTTGAATGTCAGGCCATTATCACCCACCTAAAACTAACTGAGCTAAACTCAACCAAGAACATTTGCTGACCATTCTGCTTGCCCAGTGGCTCCAAGGCCAGAGTTCTTTTCCCCACACTGCATTGCCTTTGTACATGCTCAAAGGATCATCAAATTTAGGTTTGTAAGGGAGCTTTATAATCATATTTTTAGGAGAAAAAATATGAGAAATCAAAACTCTGCTGACAGTTGCCTCTGCTCCCCTCTGGTTAGTATTTAGAGAAGCAGGAAGTGAATGTTCTTTAGATGTGGGAATGTTGGGAGGAAGGACCTGAGGGGAATGAGTGAATAGCTCTGCTGTCTCGTTTTCACCCTCAAGTAGCATAGTAGTTAAAGCTCACAGTTAGATAGAACATTTTGATATCTATTTACAAACCACTCTTCTCATAGCAACAACGTGAGTAAGGCTATACAAATAATGTTAACCCATTTTACAGATGGGTTGCTAGATGGTGGATAGAGTTTTGGGCTTAGGGCTAGAAAGACCTGAGTTTAAATCCAACATCAGATACTTACTAGCTGTGTGAATCTTGGGCAAGCCACTTAACTCTGTCCCTGTTTCCTCATCTGTAAAATAAACTGGAGAAGGAAATGGCAAACCACTTGAAATATCTTTGCCAAGAAAACCCCAAATGAAGTCATGAAAAATCACATGGGACTCAAACAACTGAACAACAATCAATAGTGATTTAGCATAAAAAAATACAGGTTCAGATCCTGGTTCTGCTACTGTCCATGTGTGTGCCCTCCAGCATTTCCCGAAACCCTAATTTCCTCATACATAAAATAAAAACTTCGCATTGAGATCATCTCTGAGGTAATTTCTAACTTGAAACTCCCTGATTATCACTAGTAATAACATCACACAGACTAGGAAGAAGCTCATTTGCAGTTCCAGGAAAGGGCTAGTGTGTATCACAGGTACAATATGACACTCGTTTAGTCCAGGAAAAGGTGGTTCCCACAGGAGGCAAAGGAAAGGAATGAGACAGGTCTTCATCTGCCATTTTTCAAGCTTGCTCTGAAATTGTATCTGGCCCAGGCCAGTCCAGCTGCTTCTTCTCTGAGTGTACATCTCTCTCCTTTTAAGGTCCCTGTCTGTTAGCCTGCTTTAAAAAAAAAAGTCTCTCGGGATTGTTTGAACAAGAAATACAAAAAAGAAAAAGCATAGGGAGGAGCAGGAGGAAGCTTCCCAACTCCCTGCACATACACACACACACACACAGACACACACACACACAGACACAGACACAGACACAGACACAGACACACACACACACACACACACACACACACACACACACACTTTGGATTCCATCCCTATGGGGTCAATTGCCAAGTTGATTTAGGTGATAAGTGTTAGTTTCCTCTGCTCCTGTCTATATTTGGGGCAAGGAAAGGGAGCTAGGTTGTGGGGAGGAGGAAGGGATTTGTAACCATGACACTCTGCAGTACCTTTAGTCAACTCACATATGGAGTCTAGGCCAGCTCCACTTCTAACCTCCTCCATAAAGCCTTCTGGGAGTCCCCCTTCCTCTGAGCTTTTGATGTATTTATTTATTTTTTCTTCTGTTTTCTTTATACAATACTATGTTATACTAGTTTGAGTCTAATATCTTGCCCTCTCTGGTTTTATTATTTGTCTGTGCATATGTGTGTGCGTGTGTGTGCGTGTGTGTGTGTGTGTGTGTGTGTGTGTGTGTGTGTGTGTGTATCTTGTATCTATGGGTTCCTTCCAACAAAGACTAGAACTGAACGAGCCTTTGACAGGTGGGTTATGGGAAGGGTTCTTTTACAGTTTGAGTCAGGCTATTAGCTAAGATGGCCTTTAAGGTCCTTTCCAGTTGAAATATCCTGGGAGTCAAATATCTGAACAAGGATGAAAGAGTGAACAAAATGGAATATGAAATCTTCATGAAAACCAAACTGCCCATGTATTTCAGCAACATGAGAAATTGGAATTCAAATCAATCCAACAGTTCAATGAAAATCCCTTTAGAAAATAAAGTCCTCACTAGGTGCTAGGTGGTGAGGGAGATATAAAGTTTAGATAAGACATAGTCTTTACTATCGTTGGTCTGAACAGCCTGGTAGGGAGAAAAGATAAAAACACAGAACTACATTCAACAATATTACATGACAAGTGCATTTAAAAGGCATAAGAAAAAATGCCCTGTAAAGTCTGAAGTTGGAGCCAGGATAGGGATCTGGGAAGGTTTTATGGTAGAGGAATAATTTGTGTTGAACTTTAAAAAAAAATAGGAATTTAGGAGGTAAAAAGGTATTATTTTCCATTCATAGGGAATGGGTAAGGGCAAAGAGTTAGTAAAGGGAGTGTTTGGGAATGAAGGAATAATAATACAATTTGTCTCAGCATAGGGTATGTGAAAGAGCTATTTAAAGTAAAGGTGGTACCAGATTGGTGAGGGCTCTGAATGCTATAGATGAAGTTTGAACTTTGCTTAGCAGGCCCTAGGGAGTCACTGAAGATTTTTCAGCAGAGGAGTAACATGGTCAAAAAGATAAATAGAAAGGATCATTCTAGCATTGGTACTAAGGATTGATTAGAAAAGAAACAGAGAAGGGGCAGAAGCACTGGTTAAAAGATTGTGACGTTATTTTCCAGGAAAGTATTAGCACAATGACTATAACAATACACATGGAAAATATAGCAACAAAAAATGGAAACTGAACATTGTGAAAATATAATGGTCAAAATTTGCCCTAAAGAGGACATATGAGAAGGCACCTTCCTTCCTTCTTTGCAGAGGTGGGGGACCATGGGTATGGGACACTATATCCAATGGTGGATTTGACTGATGCATTGGTTAGTTTTGGTGAACTGTTTTCCCTCTCTTTTTTATTCTTTGTTATAAGGGAAGACTTTGGGAGGGGGAAGAATGGAGAATCTATTGAAAGATAGAAGTGATTTGGAAACAAAAATGTCAATAAAAATGTTTAAAAAGAGATTAACCCGGGGGCGGCTAGGTGGTGCAGTGAGTAGAGCGCTGGTCCTAGAGTTAGAAGGACCTGAGTTTGGATCCGGCCTCAGACACTTAACACACACAAGCAAAAACCTAGCCTGGGCAAGTTACTTAACCCCAATTGCCCTCAAAAAAAAATAGAGATTAACCCAATAGTCTGGATAGTTGGTGATGAGACTTTGTACTAGGGTGGAAGCAGAAGAGGGAATACATCTGAGAGTTGTGACAGGAAGGGGTGACAGAACTCAATGCCAGCTTGGGTATAAGAATGGAGGGGGAAGGGAGGATCCAGTAGCAGGGAAGGATGATTCTCACTAAGGAAAATTGTTCCCTTGCCGAGGAAATCAGACCATCTCTCTCTCTCTCTCTCTCTCTCTCTCTCTCTCTCTCTCTCTCTCTCTCTCTCTCACTTTTTTTTCCCTGAAAAAGAAGGGCACCAG
The DNA here is from genome assembly GCA_011680675.1 of Gymnobelideus leadbeateri. Lineage (NCBI taxonomy): Eukaryota > Metazoa > Chordata > Mammalia > Diprotodontia > Petauridae > Gymnobelideus > Gymnobelideus leadbeateri. Next base: position 109,652 of record WOXC01003194.1, read on the forward strand.
CACAGACTCCAGTCATCTCCAGGGTTCCAGCCCTACGTCAGCACTTTTTCCTGGGGGAATAAAAAAGACTTTTTTTTTTAAATGTTGCAACCCGAGCTCACTCCATCTCTTGAAAGGCTGGTAATTTGTTCAGAGTTTTATCCCTTCAGAAAACCACAACTTAGGAATATGGGTCAAAAGGGAGTGAACACATGGGGAATGCATTTGTTGGAGACTCCCCTGTCCCTGCATGGTTAAGATGTTCCTGATAGCAAGAATCTTTTGTGATGTAGACTTAGTTATGGTTTGGGGAGGCAGCAACTTTGGAGGAACTAGCAACTTACTGTACTGGGGCCTTACCTGAGCATTGCCTGAAAGTAAGACATTGGATTAGATGGAATTAAGCACTTCCTGGCTCCTCTGGTCTCTTTGAATGCCATTTTAATCTTTGGATGCAGTGGCTGGATTTCAAAGGTGTTGGATGAGCTCTTTTTTTGGCCACAGAGCTTCTAGAAAAGGGAGAAAAAGAATGGTATTAGTCAGTGGAACCCAGACCTTTTAAAACCTGAGCAATGGGTGGAAAAGCCTAGTCACAGAGATGGAAGGAACCTTAGAAATCAGGTACTCTAATCAGATGGGGCTATCCCTTGCTTAAGTCCTAAGTTTGTTTCATGCTTTCCTTGGCATCTGAAGCTACTTACCACCCTTAACTCTGCCTGATGTAATCTTTCTTTCAATACCAACTCAGCTTCTTCCTGTTCCATGAAGTCCTGCCTGGTCCTCTTTCACTGTCATTTATGACTTGTACAACCATATTGCCTGTTGGTTTCTGGCTAACGTTTTGTCCAGTTCTGGAGAAGGAGTCACTCAATGTAGTTCCTTACTGGATCTTTTTGTTATTATATGGTCTGGTGAGGTTTTCACATATTTGCTGGAATAACCATTCAAGCAGGCATCTTGGCCAGAAGTCCCTCTTCTTTTATTTTACAGATGAGAAAACAGAAGTCCAGGAGTGATTGGTTAAGACAAGACCAGAACCCTGGTCACTGACTTCTAGTTCAATTCTCTTTCCATGATCCTACACTGCTTCCTAGGCAAGATGACTAGTGTTATTTAGAGGCAAGAATCTAGAGTTCTCAGCTTTCTAGCACCTATATACAGAGTACCCCTTTAGTTTCTCTGGAGAAAACTGGCCTTGATTTATTCTCTCTCTCCTTTCAAATGTCTATTTTAAAGCATTTAGCAAGCAATGAAAATGGGACATGTGGTGAAAGTTCTTACTAAGCCATCAGTGACCTTTTAAAGAGCATGTTCTGAGTCCCAGGGCAAACCCATTTAGGAAGATTTTTAGGGGAGGGAGACATTTTGAACTCTGGCATACACGGTACAAAAAATCTCATAGGGATATAGACATCCCTAGCTATCCCATAGGAGGATAGGGTATGAAGACATAACCAAAGACTCCAGGATAGCCTAAACTTGTAGACATTACTGCTGGGAAGTTCACGGAGAGGGAGGTATCAGGGCAAGGCCAAAGGGAAGAAATCTGAAGGAGGATGCAGGATTATGGTGTCACAGATTTAGGGTATGAGGGTACCATAGTGGTTATATTGTTCAAATCTCATATTTTACAGATTAGTAAACTAAGGACCAGAGAGTTTTTCAAAAGGTCATTATATTTTATTTTTACTCACCTAGAATTCCTACTTTATTCTTCTCCATCCTCCTTTTAGAAACCATGCCTTATACAAAATAATTCTTTAAGAGAAAAAAGAAGAGTAAAACATTCAGCAAAACTGATTAAAAAAAAAAAAAGATGTTCTATGCAATGCTCCATACCTGCTCACACTTATTTCTGCAAAGGAGTGGGGAAGGGTTTCCTTTCATATCTCTTCTTTGGTCCTCATAGTTTCACAAGATTTCATTTCAATTGCTTTGGGATTGCTGTTCTTAGGATTTATATTTGAAATATAAATGTATGAATGTGGGCTGTCTAAATATACCATAGTGGCAACCACACTGGCATACCTAGGATGGCTGCTAGCACAGGTTCTTAGATCTGCTTTACTAGGAAAGAGAGCTGTTTAAGGGGTCAACAGTCTTTTAAAATTACATTCACTAGTTCAGGGGGAAAGTCATCACCCTGAACTTTAGAGAAAATGCAAATAGAGAAAATGCAAGCAGAGAAATAAAGACCAACAGACAGGGTTCTGACTGCCTGCTATGCACTGGATTGGGAGAGCCTTTACATTTGAGCAGTTGAGTAGCTCTGAACATACAGCCACTCAGAATCTCAACTAGGGAATCACAAGATCCTTCTTATAAGTGAGTCCCCAAAGTAAAATACCAACTCAGAATATATATACACTTCTCAGAGCCAGAAGGCATCACAGCCTTCTGTAACTCAGTACCTAATTAGAAATTAGCAGAAAGTGTGAAAGCCATCCCACAAGCAAGCCTTCCCTAAGCAAGTTTCTCTTAATGGACTCCATGTGAGGCCTCTTAATGGGCAGGGAAGACCTTATATCCCAGTAGCTTTACATATACAGTTGTGACTCACAAGTGAAATAGATAGATATGATCTGAGATATTATCTAGAGTCTAGACTATCTCATCTCCAAAGGCAATGGTGTCAAATTCAAAAAGAAACATTGGCCACTCAACCCTACATAATATGCTCTCTAGCATATTCAGGTAGAAAACCACATATTATTATATATGTTGTATTGTATTTTTAGTTTATTTTGCTAAATATTTCCCAGTTATATTTTAATCTCGTTCCTCCATACCACAAAGACTTTTTGACACTTCAAACAGTTAAAGGGGACCGCTTTTCCTTCTTTGTAAGGAATAGTAGAAGTATCATTTTATGTTCACCAATTGGTTGACTATGAGATGAAACCTGATAGTTGTTTTTATATTTCTCTTATTGTTAGCAATTTGGAGCATTCTTTGATATGATTGCCAATAGTTTGTAATTCTCCTTTGATCCGATTGTTAATATCTTTTAACCCTTCTCTTATTAGGGAAAAGTTTTTCATACATAAATTTCATCTGTCTATTATTTATTTTTGTTACATATCTGCCTATTTTGAATAAAAAACCCTTCTCAGAAAAAAAAAAGAAGTATCATTTTAGCCATGCCTGGAGTTTGAGGAGAAGGGAAGGAAGGGTCCAATACCACTAATCTTTCCTTAGGTCTCTAAAAAGAATATTGGACAAGAGTGATATATATATATATATGTCACTCCTCAAATATCTCTAATTTAGTAACAGGAGCCTGGGTTCATAAGGAAAGTGACTTTTTTTTTTCAAACACTTTATTAACTTCTGGTTTACATCATTCATTTCTGTCAGATTTTGAGTTACAATTTTCCCCCATTTTTCCCTACCCACCACCCCAGAATGACAGTCATACAGGATATCCCCTCAACCAATCTGCTCTCTCCCATCTCTTCTCCCATACCCCTTACTACTTTTCCAGTAGGGTGAGGTGAATCCCTGCACCCCATTACCTGCACATCTTATCTCCCAATTATATGCAAAATAGTATTAATAATAGTATTTATGTATATTTTTAAAATTTTGATTTTAAAAGGAAGATAAGCAACTCAGTATATACTGTACATGTGTAGCTATGCTAAACACTACCATAGTAGATATATTGTACAAGACTGACTATATTTCCCTCCCTCCCACCCCACCTTCACCTGGTCCACTCCCCACCTTGATCCTGTCCCTTTTCAAAAGGGGGTTCTTCCAACTTCACTCCCCCCCAGCCTGCCCTCCCCTCCACCACCTTCCCCAATTCCCCTCCCCCCCACGCTCCTGGAGGGTGGGACACCCTACTTAGTATACATGACATTCTCTCCCTGGTCCAAATTCCATGAGAATAAGGTTTGGCCTTTTTGCCTTCCTGTTCCTCCCCTCCCCTGCAACCAACTTCCCCTGCCTCCTCTACAAGAGACAGTTCACCCCACTGACTCTCCCCATTCCCCCTCACCATTACTCTCTTACCTCTTAACCTCACCTTTTAAGTATCATCCCTTCCTATTAAATTTCACCTGTGCCCTCTATCTATGTATACCTGAAAACATACATACACACATTCACATATGTTTTCATATGCCCATATACTCTTCTTCAACTATTTTCATACTGAGAAAAGTTTCATTAGTTATAGTTATTGTTTTTCCCTGTAGGAATGTAAATAGTTCAACTTTGATAAGTTCATAGTGATTTCTTTTCCCTGTTTACCTTCTCGAGCATCTCTTGCTTCTTGTATCTGAATGTCAAATTTTCTATTCAACTCTGGTTTTTTCCTCAAGAATGCTTGAAAGTCCTCTATTCCACTGAATAACCAAATTTCCCCCTGAAACGTGATACTCAGTTTTGCTGGGTAGGTGGTTCTTGGTTTTAATCCCAAGTCCTTTGACCTGTGGAATATCATATTCCATGCCCTTCAATCCCTCAGTGTAGAAGCTGCCAGATCCTGTGTTATCCTGATTGTATTTCCACAATATTGAAATTGTTTCTTCCTGGCTGCTTGTAATATTCTCTCCTTGATTTGGGAATTCTGGAACCTGGCTACAATATTCCTAGGAGTTTTCTTTTTGGTATCTTTTTCAGGAGGTGATTGGTGGATTCTTTCAACCTCTATTTTGCCCCCCTGGTTCTAAAACATTAGGGCAATTTTCCTTATGAATTTCTTGGAGAATGATTTCTAGGTTCTATTTTTGATCATGGCTTTCAGGTAGTCCAATAATTTTAAAATTATCTCTCCTGGATCTATTTTCCAGGTCAGTGGTTTTTCCAATGAGATATTTCACATTGCCTCCTATTCTTTCATTTGTTTGGATCTGCTTAATAGCATCTTGATTTCTCATAAAGTCACTAGCTTCCATTTGCTCCAATCTAATTCTGAAGGAATGATTCTCCTCAGTGAGCTTTTGATATTCTTTTTCCATCTGGCAAATTTGGCTTTTTAAGGCATTCTTCTCCTCATTGCCTTTTTGATCCTCTTTTGCCATCTGAGTTAGTCTATTTTTTAAGGTATTATTTTCCTTAGTCAGGCTGTTGACTCTCATTTCATAATTTTCTTGCATCTTTCTCATTTCTCTTCCCAATTTCCCCCCCCTCCCCCACTTCTCTTATCTGCTTCTTAAGGTCCTCTGTGGCCTGTAGTCAGCTCATATTTTCATTTGGGGCTTTTGGTGCAGGATTTCTGACCTCCCAGTCCTCCTCCTGTTCCATGCTTTGATCCTCTTTGCCTCCAAAATAGGAGTATAATGTTGAATTTTTCTGTTTATTTTGTTTCCTTTGTCTAGGCATGTTGCCACTCAATTGCTTGACTTTTGGGCTTGTTGCCACAGTACGACTTTACCACCAGCCAGGGGAACTACTGTCCCAAACGTTGGGGTTTTCTCAACTTCCAGGGTTATTAGTTGGGTGGCCTCTGTGAAGCCTCCACACACTCTGGCAAGCTGTTCACACACCCCAAGACCTGCACCCCAGACCGCAATCCAGATCCAAGAAGAGTAAAGCAAGAACGATTACCCCCCAGACTGATTGACAGATCCCCCTACAGTTCACAGGCCAAGAGCTGAAGCTGCAATGTGGCAACATGGTGCAAGCTGCACCAGCTCCTCAGCAGCTTCTTACCCCCAGGGGAAGAAGCTGATGCATTCTCCCAACCAGTCCCAAAGTCCAAAGGGCACTAACCTCTCACTTTGTCCTAGGCACCTATGTGTTGATAATTCTGGAAATGCTACAGCTGCTGCTGTTCTGGGGTCCCTGCAACCAGCTGCTGGTCTGGCTGCCCTCAGGCTAAAACTGCAACTTATGAGGGCCTGGGCTTGGCTCCCAGAGCTCTTCGCTGGCTGTTCCCTGCCAGGCTGCTGGGCTGTCCTCAGCAAGTGGTTAGTTTCTCTGTGTCATTTTGATTTCTCAAAATGGAGCTCCAGAGGTCGTTCATAGTCCCCCTTTTACATAATTTCGAAGTGGAGTGTGCTGGAGCTCCACAGAAGTGCTGTTTCTACTCCGCCATCTTGACTCCGCCCCTATCCTTCTGAAAGTCGCTTTGTCCTAAGGGAGAGAGTAACCCTTGGTTAATCCTTACCAATGTAGCCTCTTCCCATTAAATGTTGGACAGACAAAGGATTATTATAAATAACAAATAGCAAGCAAACTCATTTCTTCCTCAAACAAAACAGCCAATAAAAATTGGAGAAGTTTGGATTAGACTGTAACTCATTGGATTAGAAACTGAATTAAAATATACCAAAGAATATATGAGAGAACATGAGTTCATCAGCTAAAAGTAAAATGAGGTCTCAGCTACCAAGGCACAGGGAATAATCTTACTTAAGGTAGGCCTATTCACAATAGTCTAAAGTTGCAAGCCTGAGGGTTCAAAAGACATGGATCCCCATCTGACATTTTAAAAGTTTATATCTCATCAATCTCTTTGGACAAGGTCCTCTATTCAAGTGTCTCTGCTATTAACTAGGATAATTCCCTTACACAGGTGCACAATGTGGTTCAGCATTCTTTCAACCAATCAGGAGTCATATATACCTCCCTCCCCATCTGCAGCACATACCACATTGCTAGCTCCTTTCCCACCATACCTACTGAATGGGAGTTACACCATATTGTAGTCATTTTATATATAGTTTTCTTAACTGTGCTTATTTCATTCTGTATCAATTTATGTAAGTCATTCTACACTTCTCTGTCTTAATCATATTTATCATTTCTTACAACATGGCAACATTCCAATACATTCATGAATCACCTTTTATTTAGCTATCCCCAATCGATAAGCATCTACATTGTTTCCAATTCTTTGCTATCATGAAAAGTGTTGTTATAAATATTTTGGAATATATGGAGCCTTTTGTCATTGACCTCCATAGGGGATATGCCTACAAGTGGAACCTCTGGGTCAGATGACCTATATATTTAATTATTTTATTTGTACAACTGCAAATTGCTTTCCAGAAAGGTCACACCTCAATTTACAGCTCCATCAACAATATATTAGTGTGCCTGTTTTTCCACAAAATTTCTTTCAAATTTTAATCTTTACCAAAATGCAGGATGTGATGTAAAACCTCAGGATTGTTTTTTGTTTTGTTTTTGGCATTCCTTTTATTAACAATGATTCAAAATGTTTTTTATATGGTTGCTAATAGTTTGTAATTCTTTTGAGAACTGTTTGTGCATATCTTCTAACCATTTATTTATTGGAGAATGGGTGTTTTTTTTTTTTTTATTTTGTTTGTTGAGACTGGGTCTTTCTATCTCACCCAGATTAAAAGTTTATCAGCCACTTACAGGCCAAATGCCACTAGAGGAAGTTACTAACTGGTACAGTGGATAAAACCCTAGACCTAGAGTCAGGAAGACCTGAGTTCAAATCCATCATCATATATTACTAACTGTGTGATCCTAGACAAGTCACTTAATCTCTTCCTCAGTTTTCTTAACTATAAAATGGGTATAATAAAGGCACCTACTTCACATGGTTGTTGTGAGGATCATATGAGATAACATTTGTAAAAAGTACTTTGTACAATGCCTGGCACATAGTAGACACTCCATAAATGCTTATTTCCATTTCCCTTCCCACTCTTGATCAGTATGGAAACTGGCTAGCTGTTTCTGACCTGGGCTTGTTTCTTCCTTCTTAGGCAGCCTGGTGGCCCCCTGCTCCCAGGGTCTCACTATATTAGTGCCAGACTGAGTGTGGATTCTTGATCAGCTTGGCCAACTTTACTCAGAATTCCTAAACACAATCAATCTACCATCCTCAGTCTCTCCAACAGCAGGGATTACACACACATGCTATATTGCCCAGATTTTTGGTTGTTTTTATTTCTATTAGTTGTCTGCATATCTGACTTTCAAAATTTTGTAGTTTTTTTTTTATTTTTTATTTTACATCATTCATTTCCACAAGATTTGAGTTACAAATTTTCTCCCCATTTTCCCCCTACCCATCACCCCAAAATAGCGATCCCACTGAATATCCCCTCCCCAGTCTGCTCTCTCCCATATCCTCCCCTATCTGCCCTCCGAGTTTCCAGTAGGGCACAGTGGATCTCTATGCCGCAGTGCCTGTATATTTTATTTCCTAAATAAATGTAAAATAATAATAATAATAATATATGTTTTTTAAGCATTTGATTTTAAACCTTTGAATTCCAGATTCTTTCCCTACCCCTCTCATCACTGACACTTCCTGGGAAGAGAAGCAATTCAATATGTGTAGCTATGCAAAACATTTCCATAGTGGATATATTGTGAAAGACTGACCATATTTCCCTCCCTTCCATCCCACCCTCCACTTGTTCTATTCTCATCTTTCATTCTTCCCTTTTCAAAAGTGGGTGCTTCCAACTTCCCTCCCCCCTCAGCCTACCCTCCCTTCCATCATCTCTCCTCTCATCCCCTTTCCCCCTACTCTCCTGTAGAATGAGATACCCTATTTAGTGTGCATATCATTCCCTCCCTAAGCCAAATTCATTGAGAATAAGGTTGACTGATTCCCTTTTGTCTTCCTGTTCTTCCCCTCTATTGTAACAGTTTTCCCTTGCCTCTTCTATATGAGATAATTTACCCCATTCTATATCTCCCCATCTCCTCTCATTATATTCCTCTCTCAACTCTTAATTTCACCTTTTAAGTATCATCCCTTCCTATTCATCTGGTCCTGTACCCTCTGTCTATGTATAACTGGACACATATACACACATACTCACATATGTATTCATACACCCATATACCCTCCTATTTAGACATATATATGTATGTATTCATACATATACATATATATATGTGTATATGTGTGTGTGTGTGTGTGTGTATTTCTATTCCCTTCAACAATTCTCATACTGAGAAAAGTTTCATAAGTTACAATTATTGTTTTTCCATGTAGGAATGTAAGTAGTTCAACTTTCATAAGTTCCTTATGATTTTTTTTCCTTGTTTACCTTCTCATGCTTCTCTTGCTTTTTGAATCTGAATGTCAAATTTCCTATTCAACTCTAGTTTTTTTCTTCAAGACTGCTTGAAAGTCCTCTATTCCATTGAATGACATATTTTCCCCTGAAACATGATACTCAGTTTTGCTGGGTAGGTGATTCTTTGTTTTGATCCCAGCTCCTTTGACCTCTGGAATATCATACTCCAAGCCCTTCAATCCCTCAGTGTAGAAGCTGCCAGATCCTGTGTTATCCTGATTGTGTTTCCACAGTATTCAAATTGTTTCTTCCTGACTGCTTGTAATATTTTCTCCTTGATTTGGGAACCCTGGAATCTGGCTATAATATTCCTAGGAGTTCTCTTTTTGGGATCTTTCAGGACATGATTGGTGGATTCTTTCAACCTCTATTTTGCCCCCTGGTTCTAAAACATTAGGGCAATTTTCCTTATGAATTTCTTTTTTTTTTTTTATTATTTTTTTTAAACAAATACTTTATTAACTTCTGTTTTACATCATTCATTTCCGCCAAATTTTGAGTTACAATCATTTTCCCCCCATTATTCCCCTACCCAACCTCCCAGAATAGCAGTCCCACAAGATATCGCTTCCTCCAATCTGCTCTCTCCCATACTTTCTCCCATACCCCCATCGACTTTTCCATTAGAGGAAGGTGAATCTTTGTGTCCCAATGCCTGCACATCTTATCTCCCAATTATAAGCAAAAGAGTATTAATAATAGTATTTATATATATATTTGAAACATTTAATGTTAAGACCTCGAATTTCAGATCCATTTCCTTCCTCCCTTGTCACCCATTCCCTCTTGGGAGATAAGTAATTCAGTATATGTTGTACATGTCTAGCAATGCAAAACATTATCATAGTAGATATATTGTACAAGGCTGCTTATAATTCCTCCCACTCATCCCACCCCCCACCTGGTCCATTCCCTACATGATCCTGTCCCTCTTCTATAGTGAGTACTTCCAACCTTCCCTCACCCCAAGGATGCCCCCCCATCCATCATCCCTCCTCTCATCCCCCTTCCCCCTATCCTGCTGCAGGTTGAGATATCCCATTTAGTATGTATGTCATTTTCTCCCTGAACCAAATTCAATGTGAATGTGGTTTTGCCTTTTTAGCCTTCCTTATTCTCCCCCTCCTTTGCACCCACTTCCCCTACATGAGATAGTTTACCCTACCATGTCTCTCCCCTTCTCCTCTTGCCACTTTCCTCTCTCACCTCATAATTTCATCCCTTGAGTACTCTCCCTTCCCAACAAAATCAACCTATGCCCTCTATCCATATATAACTGTAACCATATACACACACATTCACATATGTATTCATATGACCACACCCTTCTTCCATTATTTTCATAGTGAGAAAGATATCATCAGTCACAGTTATTGCTTTTCCATATAGGAATGTAAATAGTTCAACTTTGATAAGTTCCTTTTGATTTCTTTTCCCTGATTACCTTCTCAGGCATCTCTTGCTTCTTGCATCTGGATGTCAAATTTTCTATTCAACTCTGGTTTTTTCCTCAAGAATGATTGAAAGTCCTCTATTCCACTGAATGACCATATTTTCCCCTGAAACAAAATACTCAGTTTTGCTGGGTAGGTGACCCTTGGGTTCATTCCCAGTTCTTTTGTCCTCTGGAATATCATATTCCATGCCCTTCAATCCTCAGTGTAGAAGCTGCCAGGTCCTGGGCTATTCTGATTGTGTTTCCACAATACTGAAATTGTTTCTTCCTGGCTGCTTGTAGTATTTTCTCCTTGATCTGGGGATTCTGGAACCTGGCTATAATATTCCTGGGAGTTTTCTTTTTGGGATCTTTTTCAGGAGGTGATCTGTGGATTCTTTCAACCTCTATTTTGCCCTCTGGATCTAAAAACATCAGGGCAATTTTCCTTGAGAATTTCTTGAAGGGTGATTTCTAGGTTCTTTCTTTGATCATGGCTTTCAGGTAGTCCAATAATTTTTAAATTGTCTCTCCTGGATCTATTTTCCAGGTCAGTGGTTTTTCCCATGAGATATTTCACATTGCCTTCTAATCTTTCATTTGTTTGGATCTGCTTAACAGCATCTTGATTTCTCAAAAAGTCACTAGCTTCCATTTGCTCCAGTCTAACTCTGAAGGAATGAATCTCCTCAGTGAACTTTTGAGATTCTTTTTCCATCTGGCAAATTCGACTTTTTAAGGCATTCTTCTCCTCAATGCCCTTTTGGGCCTCCTTTGCCATTTGAGTTAGTCTATTTTTTAAGGTGTTGTTTTCCTCAGTCAGGCTGTTGACCCTCATTTCATACTTTTCCTGCATCCTTCTCATTTCTCTTTCTAATTTTTCCTCCACTTCTCTTATTTGATTTTTAAAGTCCTTCTTAAGGTCCTCTATGGCCTGCAACCCACTCATGTTTTCCCCTGGGGCTTTTGGAGCAGGACTTCTGACCTCACAGTCCTTTTCCCGCTCTACGCCCCCAAAATAGGAGTCTAGGGTTGCATTTTTCTGTTTCCTTTGCCTTGGCATGTTGCCACTTAATTGCTTGACTTTTGGGCTTGTTGCCACACTATGGCTTTAAGGCCAGCTAGAGGAATTTTCGTCCCGAACGTGTGGGGGCAACTTCCGTTTCTGGCAAGCTGTAAACCCACCCACAACTTCCACCCTAGATCACAATCCAGATCCAGGGAGGTTAAAGCAAGAGCGATTACCCCCCAAGACTGATCGCTGGATCTCCCCACGATTTGTAGGCTGGGAGCCGGAAATGCCTATGAAAACTACACAATGGCGTGTCTCCTCAGCAGCTTCTAGCCCCCAGGGGAGGGAGCTGACGCATTCCCCAAATACAGATCCCAAAGTCCATAGGACACTAACCTCTTACTTTGTCCTAGGCAAGTCTATGTTGATAATTCTGGGGTCGCCACAGTTCCTGGTGTTCTGGGGTTCCTCCAGCCGGCTGCTGGCCCTGCCGCCCTGGGGCTAAAACCTCGGCTCACGTGGACCTGGGCTCGGCTTGGCTGGGCTCCTGCGCTCTGCGCTCTGCCGGCTCCCAGACCTCTGTGCTGGTTCTTCCTGCAGGGTGCTGGGCTGTCCTCAGCGGGAGGTTAGCTTCTCTGTGTCGTTCTGTGGGTGCTGGGGCTCCAGAAGTTTTTCAGAGTCCTTTTTTACATAGTTTGTGGAGAATCTGGGGGCAGAGAGGCTTGGACTAGCTGTTTCTACTCCGCCATCTTCCCTTATGAATTTCTTGGAGGATGATTTCTAGGTTCTTTTTTTGATCATGGCTTTCATATAGTCCAATAATTTTTAAATTATCTCTCCTGGATCTATTTTCCAGGTCAGTGGTTTTTCCAATGAGATATTTCACATTGCCTTCTATTTTTTCCATTTGTTTGGATCTGTTTAATAGTATCTTGATTTCTCATAAAGTCACTAGCTTCCATTTGCTCCAATCTAATACTGAAGGAATGATTCTCTTTAGTGAGCTTTTGAGATTTTTTTTTCCATCTGGCAAATTCAGCTTTTTAAGGCATTCTTCTCCTCATTGCTTTTTTGAGCCTCTTTTGCCATTTGATTTAGTCTATTTTTAAGGTGTTATTTTCTTCAGTCAGGTTGTTGACTCTCATTTTATAATTTTCTTGCATCTTTCTTATTTCTCTTCCCAATTTTTCCTCCACTTCTCTCATTTGTTTTTCAAAATTCTTTTTAAGTTCCTCTATGTCCTGTAAGCAGCTTATTTTTTTCTTGGAAGCTTCTGGTGCAGGACTTCTGACTTTGCTGTCTTCCTCCTATTCCATGCTTTGATCCTTTTTGTCCCCAAATAGGGAATCCAGAGTATAATCGCTGTGTTTGCCTTATTTCCCTCATTTGCTCATGTTGCCACTCAGTTACTTGACTTTTGGGCCTTTATCCACAGTAGAACTCTGTTATCAGAGGGAGGAGCTTTGTCCCAAATCTTTGAGGTTTTCTCAGCTGCTGAAGGTATTAGTTGGGTGCCTTCTCTGATGCTTCCATAAGCTCTGGCAAACTGGTCACCCACCCCAAGACCTCCACCCTAGACAGTAACCCAGATCCAAGTAGGTTAAAGCAAGAGCAATTACCTCTCAGAATGGTCACTTGGTCCCCCTACAGTCTGCAGACCAGGAACTCTGAAGCAGCCACATGGTGGCAGCTGCATGGCCACAGTGCCTCAGCCACTTCTCCCTCCAGTGGGTAAAGGTCTGACTGCATTCCTGAACTCTTCCTCCACAAAGTCCACACTGCACGGACCCTTCCCTTTGTCCTTAGCATCTATGGGCTTATAATTCTGGAAAATGCCTCAGCTGCTGGTGATCTGAATTCCCTCTTGCCACTGGCTGGTTGTGGCTGCCCTGAGGCTAAAATCTCCGGCTCTTGTGGGGCTGGGCTCAGCTCCTAACATGCTGTGCTGGCCCCTTCTTGCTGGTCTGCTGGCTGTCCTCAGCAGGAGGTTAGCTTCTCTGTGTCATTTTGTGGGTTCTGTAGCTCCAAAGTTTGTTCAGAGTAACTTTTTATATGAATTGGAGGATGTGGAAGTGGGAGCCATGAAGAAGTCCTTTTTCTACTCTGCCATCTTGACTCCACCCCCCCGACTGTCAAATTCTTATCAGAAATATTGGATATAAAGATTTTTCCCAGAGTTGATAGCTTCCCTTCTCATGTTAGATAAATTAATTTTCTTCCCATAGATTTTCAGTTTCATATACACGAAATAATCTTTTTTATTTTCTGTAATTGTCTCTATAACTTGTTTGATTAGAAATTAATTCACTCCCTACCTATAATAAAAGGCATATGATTTATTTTTCTAATTTTTTATGTATAATCTTCACATTCCAGTCACATATCCATTTTGAATTGGCTGTGGAATATGGTACTTTTCAGGTTTCCCAGTAGTTCTTATGGTAATTTCTTCTAAGTAATTTACTTTTTCAGGTTTATAGAACACAGCGTTATTGAGTTTCATTATTACTGATTCCTCTTTGTCTAGTCTGTTCTATTGATCTACTTTTCTATTTTTTAACTGATACCGAATGTGATTGCTTAGTGATTGCTTCTTTATCATATAGTTCATGTTCTGGAATTGCTATTTCCCTTTGCCTCATGATTTTCTTTGACATATTACATTTTATTTTTGTTCTTCCAAATGAATTTTGTCATTTTTTTCTAGCTATGTAAAACATCTTTTTGGTAATTTGATTGGCATAGCGTTATGTATGTAAATTAAATTTGACAACACTGTAATTTTTATTATACTGGCATGACCCAGACATGAGCACTGAATATAATTTCAAATACATAAGTTATTCTTTATTTCTTTAAGGATCATCTTGTAAATGAATTTATGTAAATACTAAGTGTGTTTTGGTAGACTGATTTCCAAACATTGTATGCATTTTGTAGTTATTTTGGATAGGACTTAATTTTTGTGTTATTGCCTCCTGGATGATGATGATGGTGGTGGTGGTGGTGGTGCTATTTAAATAGTGTTGATTTTGTGGGCTTGTTTTTTGGTCTGAAATCTTGCTGAAGTTATCAATTGCCTCAATTGCTTTTTTTTGTTGTTGTTGATTCCCTAGGATTTTCAGCAAATAAATACTTTTGTTTTTTTCCCCCCTTTTGTCTTTAATTTCTTTCTCTTGTCTTATTGTTCTTGCTAGATGTATAGCAAATATAAATCGTAGGGAAATGGGGCATCTTTGCTTTACTTATGTATTTCTTGGGATGGCCTCTAGGGCATCCCTATTGTATATAATACTTGCTTTTGGTAATTATCTATGAACATGACTGTGAGATCAGATTTCTGAGATCCTGGACATGAAAGCCTTTTATTTGGAGAATGTGAAATGCAGAACAGATGTTTTAGATGATTATATTTAAGGCTGATCACAGATTCACATCATTTGAGAGTTAGTGGGGTCATCAGGAGTCGTCTAGTCCAATTCAGTGGACAGACACACACCACTGACCTCCTGGGAGCAGCTCAGATCTTGCTTGTGGTTGAATTGAGGGGAAGACACCTTTGCTCTCTTCAGCTCTCTTGCTCAGCTCCTCCTCCACCTCTTTTTTCTCATCCTTCTTTTCGCCACTCAGCCCCACTTTCTTCATCTCAAGTTCAAGTCTTATTTTTCTGTGTGACATGAGGGAGAAAGGGCAAAAGCAGGTTTCACCAAGCCCCCCATGTTGATTGGGAGCAAGGCAGAACACTGTTTATACTTGGAGGATGGATCTCCTATTGGCCAGGTCCACACACTCCCTTACCTCTGTGTAGAGTTATTTCTTAGAAGAAAGAAGAAGAGTATATTGTTGTTTAGTCATTTTCAGTCACGTCCTACTTTTCACGATCTCATTTGTGGTTTTTTTGGCAGACATTGGAACGAGTTGACATTTCCTTCTCCATCATTTTAAAGATGAGGAAACTGAGAAAAACAGGGTTAAGTGAATTGTCTAGTGTCACACAGCTAGTAAGTATCTGAGGCTGGATTTGAACTCAGGTCTTCTTGATTCCACATCCAGCATCTTATCCACAGTGCTACCTAACCGCCTGTGTCAAAACAAAACAAAACAAAGACCTGTTTTCTTTCTTCTAAGGGCAGTTTCTTCTTTCTTCCTCTAAAACAAGCTGGTGGTTTGATGCCATCATAGCCATCCACTCCAGAACCAGGTACTTCACACGTGTCATCTTGACACACTGATGCAATCGTTTTTTAGTACTGATAAGTGGCCAGAATGGGCAAATTGAAAGCCAACCACAGGCAAATATTTCTTTTTGCTTAAGGGGCTTGGAGAGAACCTGGGGAAAGAGCATCTTAGCATTCAAATACTGAACATGTGATCTACACAAAGCCTAGGTATCTACTGACAGAGATCAACTACAAAATGGGAATCAATTATTTATTCTCTGAATTCCATTATGACTTTCCCAAATAGAATCTCTCTGACTCAGGGAACATGAGAGAAGGCCCCAGAAAACCACAACAGAGGTATTGTGGGTAATGACAAAAGAATAAAATAGTGATTTTTTTTTTTTATGGGGCAGCATCTTCTAAAGACCTCTGATGCTCTTAGGATTTATGAGATTTTGAGTAGTGCTTTTCAGTAGAGGGAACACTAACTAGTGAGGACATCAGGAAAATTAGGTTTTCGACCTGACTTGGCCACTGATTTACTGTGTGACTTTGGGAAAGTCCTCCCCTCTGAATGTTTCTTCTCATGTACAATGGAATAATAACTCTTGTCACAGAGTGGTGAGGGGGCAAATGAGAGAAAGATGTGAAAATTATTTGTAACCATTAACTACTAGACACAAGACAAGTCAACAAGGATATTTAAATGATCACCATGTGCCAGTAAATAGACACTTTGTCTCCTTTTTTCCTGGAACATTCTTACTATGTACCAGGCACTGGGCTGAGGACTGGGAGTACAAACAGAAGCAGCAAGTCCCTGCCCTTGAGGAACTGAAAAGGAAAAAAAAATAATGCACAAAAGGGAACTAAAAAGGTTGGGGGAAGGAGGAAGTCTGGGAGAAGAGATAGCAGGGTTGCCCAGAGAGGAATGAAGACATGGGATATTGGAGGTTCTAGGTGAAACCAATGAAAAGGAGGGGGCCATAGGGGTGGAAGGTAACTTCTGGGACTGGAGTAAATTTCCAGAGTCAGGAGTGTCTATTGTTAAAAATCCATCAATCAACAAGGACTAATTGAGCTTCCTTGGATATCTAGACCTGTTCTTAATTATACTATGGGAAAGAAAAATGAAATCCTCACCTAGGGGAGCATATAGACAATTGACTATTTTTATCACATTCTCATTTTGTTAGATGGAGTTCAGATAGAAATAACCCTGGAACATCTCTCTATCCTGCTATTGTTCCTTGATATTAACTAGTCAATAAGCATTTATTAAACACTTGCTATATGGTAGGCAATGTGCTACGTGCTGGGGTTGCAAATAGAAGCAAAAAAGAAAGACAGTCTCTGACCTCTAGGAGTTTATATTCTCACGGAGAAAGACAAAACATAAAATGAAGCTAAAAAGTAGAGGAGAATTTTTTTTGGGGGGGGGGCATGATAGAGAAAGAAATATGGAGAACCAGGAGCCAGACCTGGAGAGGAATGAAAGAGTAAACATGGCCAGCCTGAGGATCCTTTCTTAAAAAAGGACCAAACAGTCTGAGAGAGGGGCAGCAGGGGAGAAGACTCTGGTAGTGTGAGAAGACTATTGGGCTTTTTGTAATTGAATAAAAGTATTAGAATGTAGGCTCATTTCCTGTAGGCTCACTGAAATCATCTTGGGACAACTTCAATAGCAGAAAAGATGACAGGGGTGATTTGGAGGTCATCCTGTTCAATATATATATATATATATATATATATATATATATATATATATATATATATATATATATATATATATGTCTTCCATTAAGTCTTTATATTTTGAAAGCTTTCTATTCCCAATAGTTTAGATTATAAGTATTCTGTAGGGTGACATCTATTAAGAAAAATTGTTCTTAAATTTCTATGACTCTTTGTTCTCACTCACATGATAGTGTATTCTATGACAATGATTTAGTTCCACTACAGTTTATTGGTTGAATTCTCAAGGATATTTCACTCCTTTATTTGTGATGTGGGAATTTGTCATGTGATTATGAAAGGACAGCAAGTCTCAGGTATCTAATTCTGACCACCCTATTGGGTCTTTCTGGGCTATATCTTACTGCTTACAGTGACATGTTGGGCATTTTCTGTCATTTTCTTTGTAATCAACAACCATTAATAAGTATAAGCTCCTTAAGGAGAACCATTGTGCGATTTCTAGTGGTGATGACCTGCGTCTTTATTGCTGCCATAGTCTTTTCTATTTCTGTAAGCAGATCCACAAGGCATCTATTTATTTAGCACCTACTTTCATATCATCATTCTTATTGACATATTAGAGTTATTAATCCTTTATGATTCATAAACTGCTTTTAAATATGTTACACATTTTTTTTTTGCCTTTTGGAGGGCAGTTGGGGTTAAGTAACTTGCCCAAGGTCACACAGCTAGGTTTTTGTTTGTGTGTGTGTTAAGTGTATGAGGTCGGATCCAAACTCAGGTCCTTCTGACTCCAGGGCCAACGCTCTACTCACTGCACCACCTAGCCGCCCCTTTTGTTACACAATTTGATCCTTATGATGTCCCTATGATAAAGACAAGGTGGCAAAAGAATCACAAATATATAAAATCTCAGGATAATAAAGGGGAAGTCATTTCAGCCCACAATGGAATAAGAATTCCTTCTGCACCCTACTTGATAAGTGGTCATTCCATTTCTGCCCAAAGACCTCCAGCAATAATAGTTCATCCATTTTTTGATAGCTCCAATTGTTAGGAGAAGCTTCCTAACATGGCTCCTAAATCTGTTTCTTTGAAACTTCTACCCATTCTTCCCAGTTGTGCTTTCTGGGGCTAAGAACAAGTTTAATCCTTCTTCTCCAAGAGAGACCTTTAAATATTTGAAGATAGCTATCCTATCCCCTCCAAGTCTTCTCTTTATGATTTTGAGATTCCTTAGCTAGATTGGACACTCTCTTTTGGGTGCTCTCCAGATTATCAATGTCCTTCTTAAAAAGTGATGTTCCAGACTGAACACAGTTCTCTGTCTCAGTGAACAGGGTAGAAGGCACAGAAGATCCCATTGACTTTTTTGGCTGATGTATCATGCTGACTTATAAAACTTGCTGTTCACTAATCATCACCTTCCCTCACACACACACACACACACACACACACACACACACACACACACGTCTTTTTCAGATGTAGACATTCTTCCCTATCTTCTGCTTGTAAAATTAACTTTTGAGCCCAATGAACCTATGTAGAACTTTATGTTTATCCTCATTAATTTCCATCATAATAGAATCAGCTAAGCATTCTAGCCTGTGGTGATCTCTTTTGGATACTATGTCATTTGATATGCCAATTATCCTTCCTAGTTTTGCATCATCTTTAAATTTATAAATATGCTATTTGTGCCTTTCCCTAAAAAAAAAATCATTGATAAAAATGTTCAGTAGTCAAGCACAGATCTCTTTAGAGACTTCCTTCCAAGTTGCCATTAGATCATTAATGATTACTCTTTGGATCTGGCCATTCACTTAATCCTGAGTAGGCATACCTGGACTATTGTCTAGCTCATATCTGACTATTTTGAATGTAGCATGGTAGAATTAGTGAAATATTTTGCTGAAATCTAAGTAAACTATACCTACAACATCTCCCTGAATTTCCAGTCTTCTTTTTCTTGCTCAGTCACTTCAGTGACTCTTTATGATCCCATTTGTGGTTTTCTTGGCAAAGATACTGGAGTACTTTCCCATTTCTTTCTCCAGCTAATTTTATAGATGAGGAAACTGAGGCAAACATGGTTAAGTGACTTACCCAGGGTCACACAGCTAGTACATGTCTAAGGCCAGATTTGAACTCATTAAGATGAGTCTTTCTGACTCCAGGTCCTGGTACTCTATCCATTGTGCCAACTTGCTGCCCCCTTCAGTCTTATCACCTTAAAAAAAATAGAACTGAGATTAGTCCAGCATAATTTTATTTTTAAATTAAAATATAAAAATATGAATTAACATGTAAAATTATATCTTTTGTTTTTATATCACCTAACTTTCTGGGAATATCCCTTCTCCCTCCCATGGAACCATAGATAATAACAAAGAATAAAAGAGGGAAAATAAATTCATTAAAATTGATATATCAACCGGGGCAGCTAGGTGGCGCAGTGAGTAGAGCGCTGGCCCTGGAGTCAGAAGGACCTGAGTTCGGATCCAGCCTCAGACACTTAACCCACACAAAACAAAAACCTAGCCGTGTGACCTTGGGCAAGTTACTTAACCCCAATTGCCCTCCAAAAAAAATTGATATATCAACCAAATTTTCATTTATTTTCAGTGTTCTGCAGTCATTGTACTCTCCCCTTCCCCATATCTGCAGAGAAAAAAATGGATTTGCATTTTCATGTCACTTATTTACCAAGCTTGCTGATTATAATTTTACAGTGTTCAGGTTCAGTTGTTTAGTTGTTCTTCCTCCTACTTACATCCATATAGTCATTGCATTTATTGGTTTCCTAATGAAACTGCTTACTTTTGTATATATCAATTCATGCATGTTCCCATGTTTCTCTTTGTATTCATCATATTTATCATTTCTTATAGCATAGTAACATTTCATTACATGAATGCACCACATTTTATTCATTTAGCCATTCTTCAATTGATTGGCATTTGCTTTTTCTTCCAGTTCTTTGCTACAATTAAAAATACACAGTACTATAAATATTTTAATGTACATTGAACTTTCCTTCCTTCCTTCCTTCCTTCCTTCCTTCCTTCCTTCCTTCCTTCCTTCTCCCTTCTTTCCTTCTTTCCTTCTTTTTCTTTCTCATTCAGATCTTTGGGATATATGCCTGTCAGTGAGAACTCTGGGTTGAAGGCTATGAACCTCTGAGTTACTCAACTTAATTCCAATTTTTTTTGCAGAGTGATTGGACCAATTTCTAATTCTACTAACAATGTATTTAGTGTGCCTGTCTTTCCTCAGCTCCTCAAAGAATGACTAGTCACATCTTTTATTATCTTCACTAATTTGCTGGGCATGAGATAAGACCTCAGAGTTATTTTCATTTGCATTTCTTTTATTAGTGATTTAAAAATCTTTCATGTGATTATTTTTTTCTTTTACATTTAAAAAATTGATATCTTTTTTTCCTACGTTGCTTGTGTTTCCCAATAATTCTCTTCACCTCCTCCTCTTAGAAGAGAGCATGGCAAACTATGACCTTTGGCCTGAATCCAGGGAACTAAGAATGTTTTTTTTTTTTTACATTTTCAAATAAAGTTTGATTATATTTTAAAATGTAAAAACCATTCTTTACTCCAGAAATACAAAAACAGGCAGTAGACTGAATTTGACCCTCAGGCAGTAATTTTCTGACCCCTATATTAGACAAAAGAATAACAAAAGAGAAAAAAGAAACAATAGAATTTCATGCCTACATTGCCTCAGCTCTGCAAAAAAGGGAGGAAGGTACATTCTCATTTCTTCTCTTTGGAGCTAAGCTGGGCCATCTTAATTTTGTAGCATTCAGTTTCCATTGTTTTATAAACATTCTTTCCAGTGACATTATTATTGTCATTGTGAATTTTGTTTTCCTGGTTCCACTTATATATCAACTCACGTGGATCATCCCAGGTTTTTCTGTATTCATCATATTCATTGTGTTTTATGGTGCAATACATTTAGGTACACAATTTTTTGGTTACTCCCCATTTAATGGGCACCTGGAGGCCAGCTCCAGTCATCCTGATCTTGCCACTGGTCCCAGATGGCTCCAGAAAAGAAAGTGAGGCTGGTGACTTTATAGCTCTGTCTCACTTACACCCAGTTCACTTGCAAGTCATCGCATCACCTTCCTGATGTCAAGGTCCTTTTCAAGACAAACAGCAACAATGAGCACTTATTTTATTTTCAGTTATTTGCCATTACAAAAAGTGCTGCTATATAATTTTATGGTGTACATGGGACTTCTTTTTACCACTTATCTCCTTGAATATGTCTATCGGTAGGATCTCCTGATCAAAGGATAGGGACATATGAGTGGCAAAGAGCTGGAAACTAAGAAAGTAGTCTCAGTTGGGGAATGGCTAAATAAAATATGGTAGATGAATATAATCGAACACTATTATACAAGTTGATGTAAGAGACAGCTTCAGTGAAACCTGGAGAAACTTGTATGAACCAAATCAGAGTGAAGAGACCAGAACCAGGAGAACAATTTACACATAGCAATGTTATAAAAATGAACAAGAACAGAAACCATGGAAAGATTTAAAAACTCTTTATATTTTAGATATCCTATCCTTAGCATGATTTATTCTTAGCTTTGAGATGTTTACTCCTTCCCTATCCCTTTAATAATGGATCCTAGAGTGGTTTACAGATTCTATTCTCTTCCCTTTGTGAATATTAGGATATTTCAGACCTATTATTGCAATTTTGGCAAAGGGCAGAAAAGACAGCCGGGGCAAGCAACACATCATTTGCCTTCAAATAACACTTTTGCAAACAAACTCAATTGATCAGGGAAGTGGGACCAGAATTGGGTAGAAATATAAGGGAAGTGAGTTGGCATACAGTCTCTGGGGGCTGTTTGGTAATTTCCTAAATTAATTATTCTTTCCAACCAGGTGCTAAATTCAGTTGTTTCTTTGCATATGAAAAAGTTCAAGTGTTGTTGGTGCCCTGGGACAAAGCCCTGGGAACCCTATCTTAGTCACTGCTTTGTAACCAGTTCCGGAACCCCTCCTCCATTTACCAGGACTTTTCAAAGATCACTCATGGCTCATCTTCCATGCAGAACCTCTCTTCAACTCCAGAGCTGTCATTCTCTGTCTTTCCTTATTATTACTTCAGAAAACATACCCAACTTTCTTTCTTTTGCTTTATCAACTTCCTTTACCTCCTTAGAGTTTGAATTCTCCCCAATTTCCTCTCCATGAGTGTTAGTCTCTGGTTTTCTTCACAATTATAAAACCTTCTCAATCTTCTTTACTCTTGTTTGTACTTCTTCCTTTTTTTCACTGAAAATCCTTCTTCTCCTCCTCCCAGCCTAGAAGTAAATTCTCTTGTCATCCTGATTTTACAAATGAATAAACCAAAGCCCAAAGGAATGAAGTGACTTGACCAAGGTCACAGTTGATGTGACCTAAGGCTAATTGCCTCTCTCTGCAGTTAGTGACAAAGCTGGGGCTAAGATTTCTATGACTTCAGGGATCTTTCCCTCCCCCACCCCAAACAACACAAAACTCTACAATGAAGTGATAGGTTTTAGAATAGCTGTAGAATGTCCAAGAGGCTGTTGTTAGATTATCAGAGGGATCTGATGGTGCAGTGGATGAAGAGCTGGGCCTGGAACCAGGAACACCTGAGTTCAAATTGAGTCTCTCTCTCTCTCTCTCTCTCTCTCTCTCTCTCTCTCTCTCTCTCTCTCTCTCTCTCTCACACTTACTAGCTTCGTGACCCTGGGCAAATCACTTGACCTATTTTTGCCCTGAGTTTCCTTAATTGTAAAATGGGGATAATAATCGATCTATACCTTACAGGATTGTTGTGAAGATTAAATGAGAAAATGATTGTAAAAAGTGTTTGGCACAAGGCCTCGCACATAGTAGATATAATTGAAATGCTTATTTCCTTTTCTTTCTCTTCTGAGAAAAGACAGATCCCTGGAAAGGTCAGGGAGGCTTCCTAGAAGAGAGAGGCACAGAGGTAGAAATGTACTTGGTACCTTACTAGGAAAGTTAGGGAGAAAAGGCTATAAAGCCAGAGCTGAGCCATATTGGGTCGGGTTCTTCATTCATTAGGAGGATAAGGATTTTGGACTCGGTCCTTTAGGCAATGTGAGGCCTTTAACATTTCCTGAGTAGGAGACTGATGTGGTGAAAGTGTTTTTTAGGAAGATTATCATTAGGGCCCACAGAGTGGCTCAGAGGGGCTCAAGCTGTGTTTAGATTAAGGGTCCCTGAAGGTGCTTTTAAGCCCTTTATGCCTGGTTTCTTGGCAAGAACTGATTTTCTTTTTTTTTAACTCTTTTTTTTTTTGGCTTTTTGGAGGGCAATTGGGGTTAGGTGACTTGCCCAAGGTCACATGGCTAGTAAGTGTTAAGTGTCTGCGGCTAGATTTGAACTCAGGTCCTCCTGACTCCAGGGCCAGTGGTCTATTCACTGTGCTACTTATCTGTCCGGGCAAGATCTGATTTTCATGACTGTGAGAGGGAGATCACAGAATCTCTGAATTAAGTAGGGGCTCAGAGGTCATCTAACCCAATCTGCACCTGAATCAGGAATTCCTGCTACAGTGTCTCCAACAAAGTCATTGAGATTTCACTTTTAATGAGAATGGGGTACTCACCAATTCATTATGCAGTCCATTCCACTTTTGGACAGCTTAAATGGGGGTACATGGCTCCTTAGCTGATGGGTAGCTGATGTTTGGGTGAGTGAAACTCCAAGATATTAGGGGAGCCAGTCAATAGTTTCAATGGGAGACTTCCCTGTGACCTTGGGGCCTTTCCTTGGGGAATAATAGATTTGGAAATAGCATCTTCCCCAGGTCCATTGGCACCCTCTACTCCCCAAACACATACTCTACATATACTTGTATATACATGAGATGCATTTGTATGAAGTGACCTTTCCTCCCTCTGAGTCTCCCCATCTCCATGTATCCCTTGCCCTCCAATTTTACTTGCCAAATATTGCCTGGTATCAGAGCTTTTGTAGCCACCATTATTATCTTGACTCCTTTACTAGGCATGAAGTCCTGAGGGCAGAGGTTGGGTCTAACTCGTCTTTATATCTTTCCTAGGTCTCAAGACAGGGTCTCACACACAGCAGAAGCTTAATAAATGGTTGTTGAAATGAATGAATAAGGACTAATGTGCATGTGTGTTTGAGCAATCCAATTAAATGGCCTATTTGATCTTACTTAAGAAACTTCACTTACAATTAAGAGGCAGATTAGAAACCCAGCTCAGCTTAGAGGCCAGCACAATAGTGAGGAAGGATCCCTCTACTTGGAACCAGAAGCCTGTGGTTTGAATCCAGGCTCTGAGACTTAGTGACAATGGGACTTTGAGTAAGTCGTTTTGCTTTGCTGGTCTCTTTTCCCTTATCTTAAAATGGGAGTGATATGCCATACTACCTACTTTAAAACATTGTCCTAGAGATCAAATAAGAGGACTTTATAGGTAGGTTTTGTAGCATACTATGTCAATAGGATATCTTTTCCCGTTAAATATAAAAACAACTCATATGCAGCACATCTTATCATGTGAATCCCACCCAGCTTGACTATTTACCCAGGGATAAAAAACTGGCAGAGAGGAAGCAAGAACCCTAGTATGTCATGACACACCCGACAAGACAAGATTTCCTGGCCCTGCCACATAGAACCCAAGGAAGCCAGGTGGGAAATTGCCCAGGATTAAAAATGGCAGTAACAAAGGGCACAGTGCCCTGATTGAGCACCTGTCTTGATGATGACGTTGGGCTCTTTGAATCATATCAATTGCCATGAGACTTTGGTGCGAACATATGCAGTACAACTGTACATATAAACTCACAATATGTACAGTCCAAGTACATAGGCAGTTACAGGGATGCAGCCACACCCAGAAACACATATTCCTCTTTTCTGCCCACATTAGCATTTGATTGTGACTTCTCCATTACCATCTACTTATGTTCCTGGACCTCTTTGTATATTTTACTCTCTCATTCTAATCTGGCTCTGCCTCTACCCATCCATTAACTTCTTTCAGTGTTCAATCCTCAGAGGCTTCTCCATCACTCTATATCCTAATAAGCTATTTGATCTAATGGCTTGTTCAATCATACTTAGGAAACTTCACTTGGAATTAAAGAGGCAGTTTAGAAATGCTGGGAGTTTAAGTCAGTCTGGAACCCATTCAAAGGATCAGCAAAGACCAGACTAGAGATTAGCCCAGAGCACAGTTTAGTCAAGTCCAATCTAGGGAGTAACTCCAAGTTCAGCCTATTCTAGCTTGGTCGAAACTAACCTAGAGATTATGTTAGAGCATAAGCCAGGATACATCCTAGTCTAGAGAATAATTTGTGACCCAGCCCAGAGCTGAAACCAGTGTTTATCTCAACCTAGAGAATACCCCACAGTCCAGACCAGAGACAAATCTAGTCAAACCCAGTTTAGAGGATAATGCAAAGCCTAGCCTAGATACCAGTTTAATCTAGTTTTGCCCAAACCAGTTTAGAGAATATCATAAATTCTAATTCAGGCTCCATCTCAGGTTAGAAAATAGCTGAGGCTCATCCCAAAGCTAAAGTCAGTGCCCAGACCAATCTAAAGGACAACTCATAGCCAGTTCTGGCCTTAAGAATAGCTAGAGTTATCCTCAAACTAGACCAGCTCAGTCAAGTTCAGTCTAGAGAACAGCACAGAGTTCAATCCAAGATCTAGCCCAGTCTAAAGAAGAGTCCACAGACCAGACTAGTAGCTATGAGAAATAGACCTAGCCCAGAGTGAAGATTAGGTAGTGTCCATTCAGAGTCCAGCTCAGACTAGACTAGAGTCTGGCTCAGCCTATTTGGAAGAATACCCCAGAGTCCAGATTGACTCATCCCAGTCTACTGTAGACCATTATGTAGTCAAGTCTAGAGAAGAATTTGAACCCCAGGCTGGTCCAACTTAGAACAAATGAGACCAACCTAGCCCAGCTTGAAATTAATTTTATATATACAGTGAAATCTTTCATTAATTCTTACCCCCAAAGGATAGGAGGTAATAGCCTATGGACAGAGATGAAATGTGAACCAGAGCTGGTTTGAGAAACAAACAAAAAAAAAAGCAGATTCTTGTTGGGGGTTTATGGAATCAAAGGTGGAGCAGAGGAGTCTGGATCAGACAATGTCAGAGGCAAAGGAAAAATGTTCTCATACCAGTTAACTAGATCCTGGGGGTCTAACTACAGCTGTATTTGCATGAAAAATAAAGAGGCAGGTAGAATGGGAATATGGTAGGGTGAAAAGACTACTGCATTGGAGAAGAGATGCAGATGCTAGTTTTTACTTGGTCCCTAATGAACAGTGTAATCCAGGGCAAATCACTAATGCACTCTGGACATCAGTTTTCTCTGAAAAATGAGGGTGTTGGACTATGTCCAACTCTAAGGTCCCTTCCAACTCTAAAGTTCTGGGATAGATCTTGGGAGAAAAACTAGAAACAAGAATCACATGTAGGGATGTGAGCCCAACCGGCAATTTACCATACCCCATTAGGATTAGGGGTTGTCCCTAGTGACTCAGCAGGGGAGAGTCCTTCAGCTGTGGCTATTGTCAAAGCTTTTGTAAAATGTTGAATGTAACACAGCAATTTCTACGTCTCTCCATTATTTGGCAATAATTTAATTTTTGACTGTCTCATACACCTAATTTAGAGGCAGAGTATAGGGAAGAATCTGGCTATTAGTGCCAAGCTTTTTTTTTTTTTTCATGGAGGGGTAGGGAGAGGAATGACCTTACCATGGGCATGCTTTGGATATGCCTAAAACCAGGTTCCTTTTTCAAACAATAGTTTTTCCTGCAACTAAAGTCCCCATTTTACAAATGAAACAACTGAGTCACTGACAGATAAAATGACTTTGCCAGAGTGACATCTGAAGAAATGCTGGAATTGATTTGAACCCAAGCCCACTGATTCAAAAGAGTATTGTTTATTGGGAGGAGGTGGTAGGAAAGTTTTTTTTTGGGGGGCTGACTTATGGGTCAGATTGAATTATTCTGTCTCATGTTCCCCCAATTACCTTGTATTTATTCATTTATCCACCTTTTATTTCCTTAATAGAATCCATTTTTCTTGAGAGTAGAGATTTTATTTTTTGTCTCTCTCTCCAACAAGGTACATTTATTAAGCAGTTACTGTATGTAAGGTACTTAGTAAGTACTTAATAAATACTTGATGGGACTAAACTTTAATAATATATCATTAAAACAAATCGCTCCCTTCTTTGGATAGAAGAAGGAGAAAGCCTCAATTCCCTAAGTGACTCCTAATAACTGTCATTTAGAAAGTATTTTAAGGTTTGTAAGGTACTTTACATATTTTACATATTATTTTACATATATTATCTTATTTCATCCTCACAACAACTCTGTGAGGTACTATTATTATCTCTGTTTTATAGATGAGGAAGCTGATGCTAAAAGACATTACATGGTTTCCCCAATACCACAAAGCTAGTAACTATCTGAAGAGAGATTTGAATTCAGGTCTTCTTGATTGATACATGTATACTATCCCCTGTGCCACCTAGCTCCCTCATAAGACATATACAAATTTAAAACAAGCTGCTTCACAACTATCCACAAATAACACAGAGTATTATAGTCTATTCATGCTTTGTTCAATTATGTGATAGTGAATATATGGTTTATGCTCTACAATTTTCTGTGAGACTTCCTGATGTTTTCATCAGAAGCACTGATGGATATATGTTATTTTCATGAAGATTTTTCAGAAAAATGGATAAAAAACCTATGATTCAATAGCTGTCGATGCCTTCTCAGTTGCCTATTTGGGGTAATAACATCTGTGATCTTTTTTGTTCCTTTTGAAATGTTTACCACTGAAATGTCTAGAAAACCTGTATGCAGTTTAAATGTCATCTAATTTTTTCTACATATATTTGGCCAAGTCCAGTTGTTCTTTCAAGCTTATATTCTTAAATGTCCTTATTTTTTATTTCATCGTATAATGCATTGGGTAATAAGGGTGTTGAATTCAAATGTGGTTGTTCCCTGGTCACTGAGAGTAAAAATAGAGTACCATCAGAATGCTGGTAGATCTGTTTAATTTCACATCTATTTGTTCTCTTCCTTTCTATTTCATCTATGACTTGAGACAGATCCTTAAGAATTTCCAAAAGCTGCAGGCACACATGCATGCATGCATCTACACACATGTGATATGCACACAACATGAATGCACACAGACGCAAGCAAAAAATCAGCCAGATAACCATATTGCCCAGATCTGTGCTGCTGTAATGCAAAGAGGGCTTATCTCCATCGATTGCTCTTCTTTCTCCCAAAATACATAGCTTTGACATCACAGTAACAAGGATAGTTTAAAGAAAAGCAGTCCAGGGGCCCAGGCTTTTCTGGGTTTCATAGGTTGTTGATGAGCAGCCTCAGAGAAGAAAAGAACCTTAAGCTCTCCGTAGGATTATTGGTAGCAGCCTTCCTATTTCATGTCTCAAATACTTTTTCTCCCTGACTATGCTTGCACCAACAAAGCCTGAGCTACACACACAGGCAAACATTCATCACTCTACTGAGTTTAAGGTAAAAAAAACCAGTTTTGGATAAGAACTCACTATTTGACAAAAACTATTGGGAAAACTGGAAGGCAGTATGGCAGAAAGCAGTATAAACCAACATCTTATACTGTACACCAACATAAGGTCAAAATAGGCACATGATTTAGACATAAAGGGTGATACTGTAAACAAATTAGGGGAACAAGGAATGCTTTTCCAATCAGATCTATGAATAAGGGAAGAATTTAAGACCAAATGAGATAGAGGGTATTATGAGGTGCAAAATGGATAATTTTGATTATATTAAATTAAAAAGATTTTTCACAAACAAAATCAATGCAACCAAGATTAGAGGAAAGGAGAAAGCTGGAATTTTTTTCATAGCAAGTGTCCCTGATAAGGGTCTCATTTTTCAAATATATAGAGAACTGAGTCAAATTTATAAGGATACAAGTCATTTCCCAATTGATAAATAGTCAAAGTGTATGAACATGCAGTTTCCAGATGAAGAAATCAAAGCTATCTGTAGTCATATAAAAAAATGCTTTAAACCACCATTAATTAGAAAAATGCAAATTAAAACAACTTTGAGGTACCACTTCACACCTATAAGATTGGCTAATATGACAGAAAAGGAAAATGATAAATGCTGGAGAGGATGTGGGAAAATTGGGACATTCAGGCATTGTTGATGGAGTTGTGAAGTAATCCAATCATTCTGGAGAGCAATTTGGAACTATGACCAAAAGTCTACAAAACCATGCATACCCTTTGATCCAGCAATACAAATACTGGGTCTTTCCAAAGAGATTTAGTCAAGGGAAAAGGATCTATTTGTACAAAAATATTTATAGTAGCTCTTTTTGTGGTGGCAAAGAATTGGAAATTGAAGGGATGCTATCAATTTGGGAATGGCTGGAAAAGTTATTGTATATGATTGTAATGGATTACTATTGAGCTATAAGAAACAACAGCAGGTAAACTTCAGAAAAACCTGAATGACCTAATTAATTTATGCAAAGTGAAGTGAGTAGGACCAGAAGAACATTGTATATAATAACAGCAATATTGTATGATGATCAGCTGTGAATGACTTAGCTTTTCTCAACATTGCAATAATCTAAGACAATTCCAAAGTACTCATGACGAAAAATGCTCTTCACCTCCAGAGAAAGAACTGATGGAGTCTGAATGCAGATCAAACAATACTATTTTTCATTTTTTATTTTCCTTATTTTTTGGTCTGTTTTCTTTTACAGCATAAGTAATATGAAAATATGTTTTGCATGATTAACCTATATAAAATTGGTTACCATTTCAGGAAGGGGGAATAGAAGGGAGGGAGAGAGAGAATTTGGAGCTTGAAATTTTTAAAGATCAATGTTAAAACCATTTTGTATTTAATTGGGAAAAATAAAATATTATCCAAAAAAAGATCTAGTTTTGAATTCTGACTCTGCTCCTATGTCATTCATAAAATAGGAATGCTAATAACCATTCTATCTCAACCTTACATGGCTATAGCAAGGAAAATACTTTGCAAACCAAAAAACACCATAAAAAGTCATTCTTATTTCAGCCACTGAATCTCCAAATCGGTGGAATCTGATTGACTTAAGATTTTTCTTTTTTCAGATTAGGCCCTTTTAATGTGTCCTAAGACAGACTGCTGAAGCATGAAACATGTGCCTTTTTTCTTTGCAGTCAAAAAGAAAGAGATTAAAAAAACAGTAAAGATATTTGTAGGGGAAAAATAGTTTTGTACATAGAACATAACATTATAAACTCAAAACAATTTATAGACAAAAAGGTTAACTCCCACATCTATCACCCATCTCTGCAAAAAAGTTTATATGGAACATCCATCCAGTCAAAATCAGCACACTTTCTCCTTCAAATGTCATCCAGGTTTTTCCAAAATGATTTCTGGACCGAATGTTTGGCTTGGAATGTCCTCAGAAGTTTTTTGTCAATAATTAGACGACAGGATAAAACTGCCAGAGTCCATTTAAATGGCAGGGAAAAAGAAAATGGGTGAAAGCTAGTCAAGCTTCCTTTTCTTCCCTTACGGCTTATCTCCTCCTCTTCCTTGGCCTCCTCAGAAACCCCTGAACCTCCGATGTTTCCTTGACCTCTGCCACTGAAACCCCCTTCACCTCCTACTCACCTACTACTTACTTGGCCACTGAAGCTATTGGGCTTGGTACAACCCAGAGTTACTTTGTTTCCATCTATCTCCCCTTCTTCCATGCCCTCCTCAGTTTTATCAGCTTCTTCTTGGTAGAAATTCACAAACCAAATCCTTTAGATGCCTCTATCTCCCTGTCTGTGCCTATCTTGGCACCCAAAGAGGCATGAAATGAATCTTTCAATGTTTCTTCTGTTGAGTCTTTGGACAGACCTTTGACAAACAACATTTTGTAAGACTATCCTTGGTATTGCATTAGCTTTCTTCTGTCCCTTTGGCTCCCAGCTAGATGGTTCTGCCTTCAGTTTCTATTTTGTTATAAGAATTTAAAGCTTCTTCTGCATCTTCCACAGAGGCAAATTCAATGACCACATATTTTTTAGGTCAACCTTCATTGCTCCTGTGCAAGTACGTCTGCAGACTTTCTTTAGTGGCATTGTAGACGTTATTCAGCACCAGTGTCTTTGAGTCTTTGACTTGCTGCTGTTCCTGCTCCAGAAATTATTTTTCCCAACTCTTGAGTTTTCTTGTCCTTGACTTTTCTTCCCTCTATAGTCCAGAATGAGGAACTGACCATCAATCTCAGCCTCCTGTTTGTCTGCTTCTGTCTTAAATTCAATGTAGGCAATTTATTTGGGTGTCCCTTACTTGGTGTAGACCAGCCTGGCCTCAGTAGCATCCTTAAACACTTCACTGAGTTCCTTCTGAGTTACTGTATATAGCAGAATGGTCTTGCATCTTGATCCTTCTTGTTCCTTTTTGCTTTCTCCAGTTTCATTCTAGAGTCAAGCACTTTGGAGCCATTGAGTTCCAAGGCCTTGTCCATGTCTTCAGCAGATTCAAATTCCATGTAGCCAAACTTCCTGATGGTGCCAATGAGCACGTTCACAATAGTAAGGTGTTTAGTTTTTTGTTTTTGCAAAGAATTCCATGATGCCATTTTTTTAAGCCCAGAAGTGGTTGTTGAAGTCCCGATTACCAGCCAAGAAATTGAAATGTATAGATGTTTTAGTTTCTAATTTCTGTTTCTTGGCTTTGGGAATTTTCTGTTTGCCCACTTCCTTTTTCCTCTTTCCTGGTGCTTCTTTGATGAGTACTTCTTCCTCCTCCCTATTTCCTTCCTCCTTATCTTTGTCTTCTTCTTCCATATCATTTCCATCTTCTTACTGTTCCTGTGATTCCTTGGCTTTCCCAGAAGCAGCCTTCCCTTCGGCAGGTGCTGTATCCACAGAGTCCTCTTCAAAGTTATCCCCATAGTCTTCATCCTCATCACTTTCATTTTTCTCTTCCTCCTCTTCCTCCTCATCCTCAGAGTTTGGTTTGGCCAAAGCTGTTCCCATTTTTGTGGCATTGGGTGGCTCAGATTCTTCTCCCTCCTCATCCTTGCTGCCTCTTCTCAGGTTTGCTGTCCTCTTTCTTGGCATTCTTCCTATTTTGCTTCTCCACCTTTTGGGATGTGTGCTGCTTTGGCTAGAGTGGCTCCCTTCTTGCATGGTGTGGTCACTTTCTTGACTGGGACCACAGCCTTTTTACCAGGAGTCATGACTGCTTTCTTGGCACTTGTGGAGACAACAACAAGTTTTTTGGCTGGTGGTACTTGCTTTGCTGGTGTAGCCACAGCCATCTTGTCTTTCTGAGGGTCCACAATCTCTTCTCCACTACTTTCTTTTGACATGTC
Source organism: Gymnobelideus leadbeateri (assembly GCA_011680675.1). Classification (NCBI taxonomy): domain Eukaryota; kingdom Metazoa; phylum Chordata; class Mammalia; order Diprotodontia; family Petauridae; genus Gymnobelideus; species Gymnobelideus leadbeateri. The sequence continues at coordinate 142,421 of WOXC01003194.1, forward strand.
CTCATCCTCCCTGTCTTCTGTCTCCTTTGGGGGAGGGGCCATTTTCTTCGACTTACCTTGATTTTTAGCAGCCTTCCTGAGCTTCACTATGGTGCTGGCATGGGACTAGGAAGCAGAGGGTACAGATCCATCAGCAGAAGCCCAGCAGTGTTGGTGGCAGTGGAGATCACGGCATCCACAAGCAGCTTTTTGCTGGCAGAGACAGAGACAAAAGCTTTGCTGATATTTTAATCCTTGTTCAGGGAACATGATTTCAAATAAAAATTCAGAATCTACAAAACAGATACAGTGGATGAACATTTATGGTACCATAAATAGGAATTTTCTTCCAGTCCAAGTACCAAAATTGACCCCTGAAGCAAGCAGTATGAAGAGTGAATGCTTTTGTGTGTGTGTGTGTGTGTGTGTGTGTGTGTGTGTGTGTGTGTGTGTGTGTGTGAGTGTGTGTGTGTATGTGTATCTGTGTCTGGGGAAGGGAATGGGGTACCGGGAGAACAGTGACCTATGATGGGGAGATAAGAGCTCCTAGACACTGGCACAGATTTACTGCTGGGGAGGCAGCCAATCAGAAGTGAGAAGGGAACAAGGTTGAAAAAAAGAGGTCACCTCCATTTGTCATCTGACAGCTTTCTATTATAACTAATCATTCCTGTTAATAAGGTGCTAAGCTCTACTCTTTCTTTCTTCTACATTTGGCATCCCAGAGCAAAAGTACTGGTTGGTTCTCCCTAGTTGTGGCTCTGCTCACTCAGTTTATAACATTATTTGCCCAGTTTTCTTTTCCTAGTATGTTTACATTATGATTCAGTTTACCTAAATCCAGATTTCATGATCTGTTTTTGGAGCACATTAGTTGCCTAAATAATGCACTTGCACTTTAAATCTCAAGAGCCTTCCTCCTTATATGGTTTTGCTGCTTCTGTCTATAGGGTCTGTACTGGGATCTTTGAACTTCTTCCTTATCCTCTGAGGCAGTGATGTTAAACATTTACATTACATGTGATGAGCTAATGCCAAAAAAATTAAAATTAAAAAAAATTCTACTGGCTTGTAATGTTAATGGGATTTAAGAACTTCCCTGCTCATTAATAGGCCTCAAGTGGAGCCCATTAAGGGAAGCTTGTTTGGTGGAGGTTTGCTTGTAGGAAGGCTTTCACACCTTTTGCCAATTTCTAATAGGTACTGAGTCAAGAGGGTTGTGATGACTTCTGGCTCTGAAAAGTTGGTATTTTGCTTTGGGGGCTCACTTATGAGAAGGGTCTTGTGATTCCCTGGTTGAGATTCTGAGTGGCTGTATGTGGGATTCAGGCAGTCAGAGCCCTGTCTGTTGGTATTTATTTCTCTGCTTGTATTTTCTTTGTTTGTATTTTCTCTGAAGTTCAGGATGCTGATTTTTCTCCTGAACTAGTGAATATAATTAAAAAAGATTGTTGATCCTTTAAACCAGTATCTTCCCTAGTAAAGAAGATCTAAGAAACTGTGCTAGCAGCCATCCTGGGTATGCCATTGTGGTTGCCGTTACATGGGTAAGAAATGCCTAGAGGGTATGAACTGGGCTTAATCATCTAGAATCATAGTGTTAAAGTTGGAAGGGACTTTGGAATCAACTCATGCAATGCTTTCATTTGATAGATGAGGAAAACAAGATCCAGAGAGGCTGACTTATCCAACATCATACAGCTGTGTCAGTCCTTAAGAGCAGGCTTTGCTCTAGGTCTTCTCTTGGCATGCCTGGGTCAGGGGTCACAGGCCCCTCTAATCATATTTAAACATTTCTAACTTTTGAGTAAGGACTGATTGGGTAATCAGAGCAATCTGTGCCCCATAGTTTCTCATCTCTGCTTTCTTTCATTGAGCCTGACTTTGGCTGATTTCCAATAACCATCGCTTTTTGTGTGTCAGCTCAGCAATAATGATGATTCAATTCATTTCAGTGCGAGGTAATGCAATTCAGTCCAATTCAACAAATGATTATTAGATATCTAATATGGTCAAGGCCTGTGCTGAACAGTAGGCTACAAAGATAATGGAGGATATATGTAGGATATAAAGGAAAAATGACAAAATAATAAAAATAATAACTAACATTATTATGAGACTTTAAGGTATACAAAGCATTTAAAATTTTTCTCATTTTATCTTCATAACAGCCCTGGGAGTTGGATGTTATTATTATCTCCATGTTACAGATGAGAAAACTAAGAAAGACATAGATCAAGTGACTTGCCTAGGGTCACACAGGCCCTGCCCTCAGTCAAGTTGATGGACTGAGTCTTATAAACATATAAACTAAAATACAAATCACAAAATCATTGAGTGCATAGGAAAGGTCAGAGTGACATGAGAGACATAGGGAACTCTTCTAATTAAAGAATTCAGAAGAAGATTCTTGGGGGGAAGTAGCACTTCCTTTTTTTGATGGGGAAAGGCAAGGCAATTGGGGTTAAGTGACTTGCCCAGGTAACACAGCTAGTAAGTCTCAAGTGTCTGAGGCTGGATTTGAGACTTCCTGACTCCATGACCGATGCTCTATTCACTGAGCCACCTAGCTGCTCCTAGCACTTCCTTTAAAGTAAGAAAAGAGAAACTATTCCATGCTATCAGAAAGGTATGTACAAAGGCTCAAAGGAAAAGGACAGGGTGAATTCAGGGAATTATGAATAATCCAGTTGATATGGAAATAGAGTATGCACAAAAGATTATTATGAAAAAATACTGAAAACATGGTGTTAGATTGTAAGGGTCTTGAATGCCAAACTAATGGGGTTAATTTCTATAGGCAATTGGGAGTTATAAAATGTTTCTGAGCAATGGAGTGATATGATTAAGACATTAGGAAGAAAACTCTGGTGATGATTCTGAGAGAGCCAAGAATGAAAGCAGGGAGACCAACTAGGGTGGTCTGGGAATACATACTATATATTATATTATATTATATTATATTATATTATATTATATTATATTATATTATATTATATTATATTATATTATATTATATTATATTATATTATATTATATTGTATTATATTATATATTGTAAAATATGTATACACATATAAACACACACACACACACACACACACACACACACACACACACATATATATATAATAGTCTGGGAAGGTGGTAGAGTGGGCTTGAATTAGGGCATTAGCATTTGGTTTGGAAAAGTGAGGATGGATACAATAGATATTGTGCTGCTAAGCTGTCAATTCAGACTTTTCTGTATTAAAATCCCCCAGTGTTCACCGTCTCATTGTCTTCTTCCCTATGATAGCCTGACTCAGAGCAATCTGACAGCCAGCTAGAGCCTTACCTTAGAAAATTGAAAGGCATAGTGGGAGCAGGAGGCAGAGAGCAGGATCCCACCCCGAAGTTAGTGACCTGGATTCAGAAATAAGGGGAAGACTTGGGACTGGGACTCAGTGACCTCCTGAGTGGGCTCTTCGTATCTGAGATATAATGAAAAACATACAAAGTTTAGAGCCAAAAGGCCTGAGTTCAAACCCTAGTCTTGCCACTTAACAAGCTTTGGGTCAGGGTTAGGGTAAAAACTATGCCTAGAGCACAGGGGTTAGTTTAGATCCAGGTTAGGGCTCATTCTGAGATTAGATCAAGGCTTAGTCTGAGCAGTTATTTTAAATCTCCACCTGAAGTGGTTTACTAGTCACAAGGACAGAGGGTCAGACAAGGTCCCTGGTTCATGTTTGCTCAAGGAAAAGCAAACATGAATCAGAGAGAAAGGCACCATTAGCATAAAGGGAGTTTGGTGAGATGGGAGGTGGTAATCTAGAGAAAGGTTTTCTTTGCAGAAATGCATGTATTCCAGAGTAGTCCTCAGGGAATAGTTTGTGAAGGGAATCCTGAGATGCCTGAGGATGAAGGGCAAAGTATAGACTGAGAGTCACATGAAAAGCCCATTGAATTAAAGACTGAGAACAGGAAGTGCCATTAGAAACCATCAAGACTGATGACCTCATTTTACAGATGGGAATGCAGGAATCCCCACCACCAGTATGGGCCCCAGGGACAAGCTGAGTTCCTGATGTCACTAACACCGCATCCAACCAATATGCCCCATTTTCTAGCTCAATAGAATCTCAGTCACCCAGTTCAAATGACCAGCCACCTCCTTCTGCTGGGTGAAGTTTTCTCTACCCTTATGTGATGTGCAGGTATCAAGGTTGCACATTGCTTGCCATGTATGAGAGTTCCATAAAAGCTTGATGATGGACTGATGAGATTTCTCGAGCCTACACTCTTCACATCACTGAGCCCTACTGTGATTGGAAGCTTCCTAAGAGAAGGAAATATGTCTTAGCTAAACTTTGTACCTATCTTGGCAATAAACAATAACAGTATCCTGAATGCTGTAGTCACTAAATAAGTGTTTGTTGGAGCAACGAATGAAAGCCAGCATTCACCACCCCACCCCCCTGATACACACATTGCTCCATTGACAGCATTAATGTTCTATAATTTTAACACATAAAATAGTGCTTCTTCCCAGCCTTTAAAATGACAAAACTGCTTCATATTTTTATAAGGTTTTGAAAGATTCATGTTCACTAACTCACCTAAACCTTACAACTGCTGTGTTTAGGAGGCAGGGTAGGGATTATTATCTTCTCACCTTCATTTTGCAGATGAAAGAACTGTAATACTTCAAATCTGGTTTTAGGCACTTGACAACTAACTGTGTGACCCTGGGCAAGTCACTTAACATCAGTTACCTTGCCTTCCCCCTTCAAAATCAAACCACCAAAAACCAAAAAACTGTCATATAGAAAGTGAGTTACATTGGGACCTAGGTCTCCTGACTCCCTTCAAAATGATGGAATATCAGAGTTGGAAAGACCATAAAAAATCACCAAGTCTAATTACTGCCCCCATTGTCCTGATGGTCCAGGGACTTACATGTTGATTATAGACTGGTTGCTAACCAATTGTTCATACACTGACCAGTCCATTAAATGAATGACCAGCCAAGGGACTAGCTAGTGAGTCCATGTGGAAGAAGACCCTGGTGTTAGTCGACTGGAATAGAGACTTGGCAAAAGATGAGCTGGTTAACATTTTGCAGAGGCAGGGATGATGGAGAGGGCCATAAATGCTGAGCAGCCCAGTCTGCTCATAAATGCTTTTGAAAATAACATTTGAATGACTTACGCTTCCTCACAATGAAAGGAGAGTCCCTGCAATGTGAGGTAAATACAAAATCTGATTAGATCCCATGCAAGACTTGTAGATTCTCCCAGCTGCTGCTGCTGCTGCTGATCAGAAATGGGCTTTAAGATTCAGAGGAGGAGACTCATTTTTGCAGACCCTGGTGCTGCTCCTCTCCTATGCTTCACAAAGCCCCCTACTGCTGGGCCACAGTCATGTGACTTTGCCAATTCCTCCTCATTTCCAGAGCCAGACTGGCCTGGGACACCTTAGGGGTAGGCAGAGCATACTATCTCTGTCGACCACCCTTGTATTGTCCCTTTTCCTCATCTCTGCCCTTGTGTCCCTCAGACTTGAAAGCACTCTCTCTCTTTTTGAGTTGACATACTGTAATCTCAGTTCTGCTGTTTAGCTACTGTGTGACCTTAGACTGGGCACTTTTCTTCTCAGACCCTCATTTCTTTTCTGTAAAATGGAGATGAATATACTTGCCCTGCCATTTTTTCTACCAGTTATCCCCCTTATGCCTGGAATGCTCTGCCTCCTCCCTGTTCCCCACCAATTCTTTTCCTGACTTCCTTTGAGACTCAGTTCAATTCTTACCTTCTACAGGAGGCCTTCCCTAGTGTCCCCACCTTCCCCCAGCTACTCCTCTCTCAGATTACCTTCATCTGTTCTGTATATGTCTCCTGCCTATTTAGACACCTACATGTTGTCTCTCCTACTCATTCCTCATTGCTTAGCATAGTTTCTGGTATATAGTAAGCACTTAATAAAGGTGTATTGACTTGTGGCCTTATGGGAATTCTAAATGGATCACATGAAATTATAGATGGGAAAATGCTTTGAAATCATGAAGTATAACATCATGTATTAATGCATTGATTATTGTCTACACAGATGACTCTCACACTTCTATATCCAGACCTCATCTCTCTTCTGAGTTGGGTCCCTAAATCCTCAGCTTCCTGTTGGACATATCCCCCTAGATGTCTCATAGCCATCTCAAACTCAATGCGTCCAAAACAGAGCTTGTGGTCTTGGGTCCGTAAGCCTACTCTTCCTTCATCTTGCATGTGAAGTGACTTCATTGGAAATGTCTGGAAAAGGACTTGAGAAGGGCTTTTAATACCAAACCAGCGAATTTGTATTTTATCTTGGAGGCAAGAAAAAAAAAAAGATTTGAACTCAGAAAGATGAGTCTTCTAGACTCCAGGTCTGTTATTCTATCCACTATGCCACCTAGGTGCCCCCCCCCCCCAAGATTGTGGCATTGATCAAATGAGGTAATGTGAGGACAGCCCTTTGCTCACCTTAAAAATACTACATAGGGGCGGCTAGGTGGCGCAGTGAGTAGAGCGTCGGCCCTGGAGGCAGAAGGACCTGAGTTCGGATCCGGCCTCAGACACTTAACACACACAAACAAAAACCTAGCTGTGTGACCTTGGGCAAGTTACTTAACCCTAATTGCCCTCCAAAAAAAAAAAAAAAAAGCAAAAATACTACATAAATGCGAACTTTTTATTATTATTACCTCTACTTCTGAGAATTTTCTGCTTCCTTCAAGATTCGATGTGAGTGTCAAATAGTACAGGGAGCCTCTTCTGATCACTTATTTATAAATGCTCTCTCCCTTACCAAATTATTCACTTTTACTTATCTACTTATATGTTTAATATCTTGAGAATAAGAAATGCTTTTCATTTTGGTCTTCCTATTTCCAGAGCCTAGCACTATGCTGTGCACATACTAGGTGCATAATAAATACTTGAATTTCATTTGTTTATTCATTGTTACTGAGGCCCTATTATGTGCAGGATAGAAGTGAACAAATCTTGATCCCTGTACTCATAGCATTCCTCAGTGCAAGACAGAGAGACAAGTAACTATAATAGAAGGGGGTACCTATAATACAATACTAAGGGCACCTATAATACAAGTCAGAGCATGACAAACCTCTAGAGAAGGATATATGTCACTATAGTCACTGTCACTACAGGGAAGGAAGGGATCTCTTCTACTGAGGATGGGAGTGTTTTAGGGAAGGTTTTGGGGGAGGAGGTAACTTTTGAACTGAACCTTAGAGGACAGGTAGAAAGAAGTGGAGAACTGAAGGTTTTTAAATTAATTTGTATTATTTTTATTTAACAATTAGTTATTTTTCTCTCTCCTCTTTCTTCCTTCAAACCCCTACCCATAACTGTTAAATTAAAATTAGGCTCCTGGTCTTGAGTCAGCAAGATACAAATTCCAATTTGGTCCCAGACACTCAGATATTAACTAGCCATTTTGTTGTGTCTCTGCCAGAAGGTAGGTGGTGGATTTCATCATCTGTCCTATGGAATCATAGTTGATCATAGCAATGCTGGGGGTTTTAAGCCTCAAAAGAGTGTTTGTTTTTACAATGATGTTGTTATTATATAAACTGTTCTCCTGGTTCTGCTCACTTCATTATACATCAGTTCATACAAATCTTCCCAGATTTCTCTGAAACCATCCCTCTCATCATTTCTCACAGCACATATGTATAAACCATGTGTTGTTCAGCCATTCCCCAATTAATGAGCAACCCCTTAGTTCCAACTCTTTGCCACCACAAAAAGAGTTGCTATAAATATTTTTGTACATATGGCTTCTTTTCCTCTTTCTTTGACTAGAGAGATGGTGTTTTTGGAGGTTGAAATTAGGGAAGTAGTAGGAATTTCAGGCAGATGAAGCAGCAGGGATATAGGAAGTGTGAGGTTTGTTCTGAGATCTGTTAAGTATATTAATTTGTCTGTCTTACAGAAAATGGGACCCCGAGTCCAAAATCCATTATTATGGGACACTTTTTTTTCCTAAAACAATTGTCAGCAAGCAAACAGATGCTTTGGAACTCAGATTACAAATATGTTATGGGGATTAAGGTGAGGAAATCTTGGAAAGGTATGTAAATTAGGACTAGATTGGGGGAAGAGGCTTTAGTGTGCAATTTGAGAATTTGGGACTTGTCAAAGGGGAACTATTGAAGATCACTGACCAAGAGAGTGGCCCATCAGTGAGTGCCTGAGTGATTACTGCTGTCATTGTGGTTTTCCTCTTTTGTGGGGGTGACTTTGAAGGTGAAGAATTGCTATTTTTTGGAAACAACAGATTTGTTTTCCTTCTGGCTTGATCTTGACATTGGTTCAAGTTTTTTGCTTTTAAGTTTCTCCCCTGGGATATGGGAGGTCTCCTCCCTGCACCAACTGTACTGCAGGATTTACGATTTGGTTGGCCCCAAGGTGCAGGAAGGGAGTGGGGGATATCAGGGCTGGGGCTTCAGAACAGCACTTGGAAGTAATTTTGGGGAAGTTATTCACAGTCAGATTTTCTCCAAACTCATAAAGAAAACTTTGCTCTGACATTGTTGCGGCTTTGAAGAGCTCTTTTAGCTTTGGGGTGAGGAATGAGATTTGGCTAGCAGTGCTGAAAACAGCTAGCTCCCTTGCTAAGTACATACAAAGGAATGATTTCATTTTGATAGATTTGGATTGAGAATGTAGACTGAAGACAAAGGTTTGGGTGGGGGGACAAGGCTTCCAATCAATCAATCAACATTTATTAAGCAACTACTGTGTGTCAGGTACTGTGCTAAGCACTGAAGATACCAAAAGAGACAAAAGACAGTCCCTGCCCTCAAAAAGCATATCATCTAACGGATTCTAGAGTAGTGGTTTCAATATTTTCAGTATAGTAGGTTGGTGGAGTCAGGAAAGCTGGGTTCTAATCCTGACTCCTCTGCTAACTTACTGAGGCAGTGCAACATAGTTGTAGGGTATTGGACTCAGTTTAAGGAAAATCTGTATTTGAATCCTGCCTTTGATAATTACTATCTGTGTAACCATTTCATTTCTCATGATGATGTACACTCTTTAGTTCTTTGTCATCATTTCTAAAGAACTTGCAAGATCATGTCAATACTAGAACTCACAACTCATCAGTTTCCTCTTCCTCTAGAACCCATCCCTCTCATTGGAGAAGGTAGAACTGAAGAGCTCCTTCTGGAACCTCTATTTATGGAGGTTGCCCTGGCCAACCATCTCTTTCTTTCCCACCTGGCTGCACTCCCCTGAACTTCACCATCCTCCTCCCTGCTTTTCTATCCTTATCTGTGTTGTCCTCATAAGATTGTAAACAACTTGGGGGTGGGAAATGCCTTTAAAAACAATTTATTTTTTAAATCTTCCTGATGAGGTATGGTATCTGGGAACCCCCTCCAGCTCTCCTTGAGTCCTTGAGGTACAGGCTCTGTGAACCCCTCTTGAACTCTAATTAAATCTTCTCATTTGATGAGGCATTTGCATGAGACAATAAGCCTTACATTGTGGGCCCACACCTCTGGCATTCCTCTGTTACTAGACTTCCCACCCTCTGTTACTAGATTTCCCACATTATCAAAGTATCAATCCACCCTTGAACTGGCCTAGCCCACCATTGTCTGGAGTCTCCAAGTGTCCTCCCACCCTTAATCACTCATTGACCTCATTAACTCCTCTTGAAGTCCCTCCCCAAACTCTTCCTCTAGACCACCCCTAGATTCCTCCCACAACCTTCTGTATATAAGACCCCATCTTGTCTCCATGTTTATGAGAGTGCCATAGAATAGTGAGAGTGCCATAGAATGGTGAGGGCATGCCATAGAATGACCTAGCACAGACTTAGTCTGTGTCTAATGCAAACAAACTTTTAATAAACTTAACTTTTGGTAGAAACAGGACTTCCATGGGGCTTTGGCTTCCACCTCTTCCAATTCATGTAAAAGGTGACTGAAGAAACTTTGGAGCTACAGAACTCACAAAGTGACACAGAAAAGCTAACCTAGGGTTCCCAGCTGGCAGGAAATTCAAATGTATACTGACCAATCACTGTAGTTTCAGATTACATCACTGTAATTTCAGCTTAAGTAATCTGTCTATGGAACCTCTATAAAACCAGCACAATGTCAAGAAATCATAAGGAACTTATCAAAGTTGAACTATTCACATCCCTATAAGGAAAAACAATAATTGTAATTGATGAAACTTTTCTTAGTAAGAGAATAGTTGAAGGGAATAGAAATGTGTGTGTGTGTACATATGTTTATATAGGAGGGTATATGGGCATATGAATACATATGTGAATGTGTGTATATATGTTGACAGGTATACATAAGATAGAGGGCACAGGACCAATTTAATAGGAAGGGATGATACTTAAAAGTTGATATTAAGAGGTGAGAAATTAATATAATGAGAGGTGATGGGGAGACACAGAATGGGGTAAACTATCTCATATAGAAGAGGCAAGGGAAAATGGTTACAATGGAGGGGAAGAACAGGAAGGCAAAAGGGAATGGGTCAACCTTATTCTCATTGAATTTGGCTTAGGGAGGGAATGACACACACTAAATAAGGTATTTCACCCTACAGGAGAGTAGGGGGAAAGGGGATGAGAGGGGGGTTGATGGAAGGGAAGGCAGGCTAGGGGAGAAGGAAGTTGGAAGCACCCACTTTTGAAAAAGGGACAGGATCAAAGCAGAGAACAGAACAAGTGGGAGGTGGGATAGGAGGGAGGGAAATATAGTCAGTCTTTTACAATATATCCACTATGGAAATGTTTTGCGTAGCTACACATGTACAACCCATACTGAATTGCTTATGTTCTCAGTAAGTGTGGGTGACCAGGGAGGAAGGGAATGAATCTGGAATTCAAAGTTTTAAAATCAAATGTCTAAAAATTGTATATATATATATATATATATATATAATTAATATTATTTTACATGTAACTGGGAAATAAGACATATAGACACTGGGGCATAGAGACACACCGTGCCCTACTGGAAAGTCAGAGGGAGTATGGGAGAAGATATGGGAGAGAGCAGATTGGAGGAGGGGATATCCAGTGGAATCGCTATTTTGGGGTGACGGGTAGAGGAAAAATGAGGAGAAAATTTGTAACTCAAAATCTTGTGGAAATAAATGATGTAAACTAGAATTGAATAAAGCATTTGATTTAAAAAAGTAAACAACTTTTCTTTGGCTGAGAGAAGACTTGAGTTAAATTCATTCAGCAGGCCCCAGCTTGTTGGTATTTTGGGGTCTCCAGAGCAATCCTAACCCTCTTTATGGGTAACCTCTTCATTCTCAGAATTTGACATAGTAGGTACTTAATAAATATTTATTGACTAGCTGACCATGAACAAGTCACTGAACTTCATGGGGCCTCAGTTTCTCTTCTGTGAATAGTGATAGTAATAGTAATTCCTCTCATAGGATGATTGTAAATCTTAAATGAAATATAAAGCAGTTATGCTCACATAGGAGGACATACTTTATGCTGAATTATGGGGCATCTCTTAGTAGCTGACAGAGATGGAATTCTAAGCCTTGAATGAACAGTTCAAGTAACTGCAAATGTATGGTTGGAATTGACCAGTCCCAACTCCTTTTTATTCCCTCCACTTTGTATAGATGGCACCTAGCAAGTCCTCACATCTCTCCCAGACTTTCTCTCTCAGTGCCTTCTATGGTTTCTATCTAAAGACTGGCCAATTCCCATAATAAATCATAACTAACTTGGCTTGTGTTTGCTCTCCTCCCACAAGATTCTAATTTCTTTTCCATCTTCAGCATGACCTAGTTAGAAGATTTCATTGACAAATAGGTTATATGCATTTACTGAAACAAATAAAAAGCAACAAGATTCATTTTTAAAAAATGATGATCCAAAGAGGTGGGATTAGCCCTGACTAAACTCTGTACATCCTCTGCTTGCTTCCTTCAGCTCTTCTTCTCACTGTGACAGAGGTGCACACAAGCACACCCAAAGGTTACAGTGCTGGGGAGTCATCCCCACATATTTCTTCAGGACTCAAAGTTCACAGGGTCAAGGAGGACTCAGGCTTACTGATTTCACCCTCCACCACCTGCTTCTTCTGTCACAATTAACTTTCACCCACTTGCTAGGAGAGGGTGCTACTCCATGCCTACAGGGATTCATGGGGGATTTAGTTGTCTTCTCCTGTTATCACCAACAGAGCTCTAGGGTGATATGTGTGTGTGGGAAGGGGAGTTGGGTCTCAGTCAAACAAAAATGTAGCCATTGACCAAGGACATACTGAATCCCCAGAAGAACCAGAGTCACTGTAGCCCCAATAAGGAAAGATGTGTAGTGATGCTTTGCTCTCTTGAAAGCCTCACTGTTTCATAATTTTTAGTGTGACTTCTTTTGCTCCACTTACCATAACCCCCTGAGGCTACTCAGGTGACCAGTGGAAGGAGGGGATAGAGGAAGGAAGAATAAGAAGAGGGGTGCTGTCCAAATGAGGGTTATAGCACAAACATATTTAACACAGTTTGAAAACTTTAGAAATGCTAGTTGTTTTGCTGCAATCTTCCTCTCTGTGAGCCTCAGTTTTTCACATCTGTCATGTCAAGGGTTTTACCAAGATGATCTCAAAGGTCACTTCTAGTTTTGATATTTTATTCTGTAACAAAAGGAAATAGTTAGCAAAGGAAGATGTTTTCTCCCTCTCAGTTGTGTAGGAGTGTGTGGAGAGAGGGAAGGGCACTAGCTCTCTCAATGGCAAGGAATATTTCATGTTTAATGCCCCACAGAGGGAATGGGTGAGGGAAATACAAAGCTGTTTCCTGGTGTGGGTTAAATAATGGTGTGTGGTGAGAGAAAACAATAGGGTTTGTTGGTTTCTTTGAAGGCAAGGGGCTGCTCTGGTTCCTTAAATAATAGTGGTGGTTCTCACAAAGATGCTGGGGATGGGGCCAGAATCTCAAACAGTTGCCATATCAGAGATGCATCTTTGACTATTTCAGAAAGATTTCATCATCATAGACTCAACCATAGCAGATGAATACCCTCTCTTCTTTAATCTTACTTTACCCCCTTCCCCCTAGAGATTGTCAATCATCAACTATTTATTAAATGCCTACTATGTGCTTGTCATTTTGCTAGGTACTGGGGGGGATGCAAAGAAAGAGAACAATGAACTGGTCTTTGTGCTCAAGAAGCCTATGTTCTATTGGGGACATTTACACACATAAATACATACAAAATAAATACAGGGGAGTTTTGGGGGAAGGAACCGGTAAAGGCTAGAGGAATCAGTAAAGGCCTCATGCATAGGTGATGCCTGAATTGAACTTTAAAGAGACCTATCAGTTTTGAGGAGCAGAAGCAAGGAGAAAGTTCATTGAAGGCAATTAAACTCACAAAAGCTGATGAGGTCACTGGTTGTATCAGAAGAAGAGGGCTCAGGACAGATTGTGTGGGAACAGGATGTCAATGCTGATACAGTAAAATAAATTGGGGAGTTCTCAGTCAAGTAGGAGAACCAAGAGAGTACCATACCAAGACGACCCAGAGAGAAGAGAGTGTCTAGGAAGGGAGGGTGATCATTAGTAACAAAAGCAGAGATGTCAAGAAGAATAGGGACTAGGAAAAGGTCACAGTACCAAAGACGACTTGGGGAGGGCAAAGAGAGATGCCAAGGGTTCCTTACCTAGCCAATTCCCTAAAGGTCAATATTCTAGGAAAGAAACCCAGAGAAATGACACCCATATTAGAGAAGGTTCCTGGGGAGTTCTAACACTCTTCCCAAACCTTATTAGGCTCATTAGTGTCTGAATCACTCTGCTTAACGTGCTTCAAGATCTTACCAAAGTGATTAGTTTACTGCTACCCACATTCGGATTTTCTCCTCCTCCTTATGTTTCCTAACCATCCATGATGTTGGCACAGCACATTTCAGGTTCAAGTAGCTTGGCATTCAGGATTTCTGACAAAGATGCTAATGTCCAGTTTGCTGCTACCCCTGGTCATAATGTTGACACCTTGGATATTTAGCAACCAAATAATCCTTACCCTGGAAGTTTCATAAATGGTGAGTAAGTTGGGGCCTTTTTCAGGGATGTTGCCAAGATGGAGCACATTCAGAGGAGGACAAATGGGATGGTGAGAGGGTTTGAAACTATATTATGTAAGGATCAGGATTTCGTAGGTCCTCTAGACTAACCCTTATCAGAATCATGAATTTCAACTGTAACATTTCCAAAAGCAGGTATAATAATTTGATTTGAGCAACTTTGGCAATGGAGAACTCAGTACCTACTAAGATCTTCCATTCTACCTTTGGACACCTCCTCCTATAACTCCAATTCATTGATTCTGTTCTCTGGTGCCAAGAAGAATAGAACAATCTCTCTTTCCCAAGAAAGTCCTACATGGTTTTTAGAAAACATTGTGGTCACCTTCTAACTAATTGTATTCTTCATGCTAAGCCTTTTTAGTTTCCAAAGTATATGCCGGATAGATACTTATGGGGGATTATGTAGGGGACATCCACCTCTCAAATACATAGGACCTGGTTTTGAATTTCCTCCTCACTCTTTTGTCCCTTCTCTGGATATGCTCTGTCTTATCAAAGTCCTTCTAAAAAAATGATGCCTAGAATTCAGCCCAAGATATCATAGAGTTCAATCTCTCCCTTTCCTCCTTGCACATTGGAACCCACCCAGACTCAGCATGATGAAACTTTCTTAAAGACTTTTATCTCTATGAAGATGATTTTATAGAGTGCATTCTATAACCAGGATCTCGTAAGAACTGGTGTGAGAACACTGGGTCCTCATTGAACCATGATGAGTCTTGGAATGACCTTGAGCCATTCACTACTGCTTAATCTTTTAGGGGCCATCCCTTCTGTAAACCAGCAAGCATCAAAGCTGATTTTAACTGGCCTGAGACAAACATCGTGATGCTGGCCAGTGCACAGCAGAGAATGCCATACTAGCATTAATTTGCTAATCCACACAACTCCCAAAGGCTTAGAGATGCTCTGCTGCTCCTCTCCTGGTCCCTAACCTTGGAAACGGCACTGGTAGCAATGCAGACTTGGCTTCTTGGTAGATCTACAATAAGGAGGGAATATAGTATATTAGGATGTGCCTTGGGTTTGGAATCGGAGGTCTTGCATTCTATCCCAACTCTGTTTATCACTACCTGTATGAAGTCACTTCATGAAGTCTCAGTTTCCCAGTTAGTAAAATATTAGGATGTTAAAATATAGGATTTCTAAGGGCTCTTCTAGCTTTAAATTCTTTGATTCCAGTGCTCTACATTCATGTAATTCAGAGAAGGTCTATTAAGTGCCTACTTAATGTATTAGGGCATTGTGGTGTTGCTAGGGATAAAAAAAGCAAAAGCAAAGCATTCTCAGTCCTTTGAGGACCTTAAAGTCCAACCAGGGAGAAAACATGTGCATAGCTAGTCCCCCCACTGACTCTGGACATACCATGCTGATCCCTGTCTTTTCGCTTCTCTCTTTGTTGTATTTTTTCCACCTGGAAATTCACCCACTGCTTATCCCAATGCTATCAGCTCCTTCAGACTCAGTTTTGTGGAGCTTTCCCTGTGAGAGTCCTCCCTCCTCTGACTCCTGCAACATGGACATCTGTAATATTCATTTGGCCCTTAACACAAATTGCCTGAGATTGCTGTATGTGGGTTTCAGATTCGAGCACATCTGGCCTCTCCACATAGACTGTGGAGGCCTTAAAGGCTAGGACTAGTGTCTTCCTAGAGTAAAGCTTCACATATTTCATTGAATTGAATTGTGCCTATCCCAGTGCCTTGCACAGAGTAGGCAGTAGCTGATGACTGAGCAATGCCTGGAACATAGTATGTAATTAATAAATGCTTATTGGTGGATTGAATTAATATAACACATTATAATTGACTAGAGAAATGAACTTAGAGTCGGAGGAACTGGGTTCACAACAGATCTGAAACTTAGTAACTGGGTAACTATGTGGAAGTCCTTAATCTCTCCAAGTCTCATTTTTTTCTCTCCTGTCAAAAAAAATCAGTCATCAACAAAAAATTATTAAGCACCTGCTTTGTGCCAAGCATTGTGGCATTGTGTTTTACACTGGGGAACACACACACACACACACACACACACACACACACACACACACACAGCCTGACCCTTCCCTCAAGGAGTTTATATTTTGTTGGTGGAAACATGTATACATGTAAGTTTAAGAAAAAGGACTTGACTTGTGATTTCATTGACAAAGAAACTCTCTAATGAAGAAACGCTCTTTACCAATGCACATCAGCCCCTTTTCTACAATTAACAGTCTGAGAGTTACCCAAAGCATAGAGAAGTAAAGTAATTTGTCCAGGATCACAGTCAGAATGTGTCTGAGGCAGGACTTGAACTCAGATCTGCTCAGCTCCCAGGTCAATTCTCTCTCCACTATACCATGTTGCCTACTCATATATAATTATGCAAAATATGCCAAAAATAAATATAAGAACAAAATGGGGGGGCTGCAGAAAAGCCTCATGTAGAAGGTTGCATTTTAGCTAATTCTACAGTAGAGGTGAGGAGGGAATACATTCCAAGCATGGGGTACATTCAGGACAAAGACAAGGAGGTGGGAATTGGAGATTATGTGTGAAAAACAGCATGAAGGCCAACTGGACTGCAGAGTATAGGAAGGGAAGTACTATATAATAAAGCTGGAAAGAGAGCTTGTGAAGGTGGGAGCCAGGTTGTAAAAAAGCTTTAAAAACAAAACAGAAGAGTTGCTGTTTAATTCTAAAGTACTGTGAAGCTGTTAAAGTTTAACATCCAGGAGGAAAGTAACAGGATCATATGTGCTCTTTGGGAAAATCACATTAGCAGCTCAGTAAAAGGTGGATTAGTGTGATAAGACTTAAAGCAAGGGGACCAATTAGAAGACTTGCAATGGTCTAGGCAAGAGGTGATGAGGACCTGAAGTGGGGTAATAGTTGTGTAAGTGAAGATAACAGGATGTTCTCTTCTGAGAAATGTGGTAAAGATGGAAACAAAAATAAATGGCAGCTGAAAAGATGTGTGTGTGTGTGTGTGTGTGTGTGTGTGTGTGTGTGTGTGAGTATGTGTGTGATAGAAAGTTAGGAGTTGAGAGTAATGCCAAGATTATGACTGACTGGGAGTGTATCATTTCTCTTGAGAAAAAAAAAACAAAAACAATTCAGAAGACGTGGTAGGTTTTGGGGAAAAGAAAACGAGTTCTGTTCAACATAGTGAGTTTGTGATGGCTAAGAGAAATAGCAATTTGAGAGGTCCAATGGGAAGTTGGAAAGATGTGATTGGAGCTCAGGACATACTAGAGCTGGAAATATAGATTTGGGATTCATTGACATAGAGATAATAATTCAACCCATTGCATGATTCACCAACTGAGAGATTGTAGACAAAAAAGAGAGGATGAACCTCCAAGACAGAACCTTAGGGTAATCTGCCTACAGTGAGTGCGCAGGATATGGATGGAGATTCAGCAAAAGAGACTGAGAAGTAAGTGCTCAGATGTGTGATAGAACAAGGAGAGAACAATGTTATGAGAACCTAGATAGGGATGAGTATCCGGAGGAGAGGGTGGTCAACAGTATCAAACACAGATATATGAAGAAGGGCAAAGACTAAGCAAATCCTAGCAGATTTGATAGTTTAGTAACCAATGGTAACCTGGGAGACAGCAATTCAATTGATCAATGAGTTTGGAAGTGAGAAAATTAAGAAATGAGAGGAGAAGAAATGGAAGCAATGTATTTGGATGTCTTTTTCTAGGAGTTTGTTTGAGGGAAGGAAAAATGTAGCACTAGGGGATGGTAGCATCTAGTGGGGGATTTTTAAGAATGGGGGACACTTGGTAGGTTTATAGGCAGCAGGGAAGGAGCCAGATAGGGAGCAATTGAAGATTAGAGAAAGGAGGATAATTGTAGGGTATAAGGTAAATGCTCTACTGACCTCATTGAGGTGAGAAAAAAACACTTTGTATACTGGAGAGAACACTGAATCTAGAGCATTAGGGTTCACATCCCATCTCTGTCACTTACTGCTATGAAACCCTGGGCAAGTCACTTAATTTTTATTGATGCCAGCTTCCTCAGCTATAAAATGAAGGGGTATAGTAGCAACCACACTGGCATACCCAGGATGGTTGCTAGCACAGGTTCTTAGATCTGCTTTACCAGGAAAGAGAGCTGTTTAAGAGGTCAACAATCTTTTTTAAAATTACATTCACTAGTTCAGGGGAAAAGTCAGCACCCTGAACTTCAGAGAAAATACAAGCAGAGAAATAAAGACCAACAGATAGGGTTATCTCTGACTGTCTCAATCAATTATACACTTTACATACATCCCTGGATCAAGAGAACCTTTACATCTGAACAGTTGAGGAGCTCTTAACATACAGCCACTCAGAATCTCAACCAGGGAATCACAAAATCCTTCTCATAAGTGAGGCCCCCAAACAAAATACCAACTCAGAGTATATACATACTTCTCAGAGCTAGAAGGCATCACAAACCTCTTGACTTAGTGCTTAATTAGAAATTAGCAAAATGTGTGAAGGCCTTCCTAAAAGCAAGCCTCCCCTAAGCAAGCTTCACTTAATGGGCTCCATGTGAAGCCTATTAATGATCAGGGAAGATCTTAAATCCCATTAATATTACAAGGGTTTGGACAAGATAACATCCAAGTTCCCTAACAATCAAAATCTATGATCCTATGAACTATAAAAATTGTAATCTGTTATCTTATCAGAAATATAAGAGGAAATTCATCCCCCCAAAGCCTACATGGAGCATATTAGGTGAAGAGTTTACCTTACCACTGACTGGGACTATGAGGTGAGTGATTTTACTGTGCAGAAGGCTGAGTAAAGCTCTTGTGATAGATGAGATACATCAAGATTTGGTTGGAAAAGATGGAATAGAGAACCAAAGAGAGACAGAAAAGGGGAATGACAAAATGGACATGGAGTTAAGAGGATGATTACTATTAATTCTTGTCAATTCTAACAGAGGGATCCAAAAATCAGTCCTTACCCCAATTTTTCTTCCTTTTAAGTCCAATTTTTGAGCATTGATGAAGCAGTGATTTGCAGACCCTCAGGCTTCACTGATCTAATGCCAAGGGACAACATTTTCTTCCAGGTACTGAGAATTTAGAATGCACCCACTGAGCAAGACTTCCCCCCTTTTCTCTCCTCTTGATCATAGCACTGGGCTGATGGACCAGCATAGAATCTCAGGGATTCAAAACCCTTTGGCATTGGAGGCATGAGAGGACAGAATTTTGGAAAAATGGGTGAAGAGATTTTTTTTTTCTGGAATTGATCCTTTGTCATTTTTCTATTTCAAGTAAAGTCCTTGTGTCTTCCTGTGATGTCACATCACTAAATTCTGACTGCCCATCAGGAGAGAGAGAGAGAGGTGATAATAAGAGTAGTTGGTCTGAAAAGATGCAGAACCCAAACAGGTTTTGAGAGCCCAAATGGAATATTGGGTAATAATAATAATATCACAGATTCTTGAAGCCTCATTGATATTTCTCTTCCTTTCAATGACGCAGATACTCCCTCCATGACTCACTAGTTTGTTTCATGGGTGTTTATGATAGAAAAAAAAATGATCAGGTGGAAGTCAAGCCATTGTTGAGACACATGGAGTCACAGTGCCATACTGTATAGGGGTCAGTAAGGAGACTGGTCTGGTTAATGAGGAAGGCTCATGCTGGGAGCAGATGAACAAGTTAAGGTAGGGAGGACTCCTGGGATCAGAAGAGGGAGAACCTTAAAGGCATTTTTCCCAGTTCTACCAAGAGAATATGAAGGTCACGGACACACAGTGACAGAAAGTGGCTAATCTGTTGATTGACAAAGGTTTGATGACTGTTAACCAGGGATGCTATATGGGGAACTGCTATGATAGCCGGGTGAATAAAATAACCTCTTTCAACTCTGTGAAGCCATGGGTGAGTTAGTATTGTTGCAATATAGGTCATGTCAGGACTTATTTGCTTTGGACCAAAAGTCAGCTTGAAGGCTTGGGGTCTGGGGTGGGGAAGGAGTGATGTTGGGGGAGGTGGTGTATATACTTCACTCGGCCTTTTGTGAGGCTACAACTACCCACCTCATAGTCAGTGTTGAGGTAAGTTTGTCACCTAACATGCTCCATGTACGCTTTTGGGGGATGAAGTCCCTCTTATATTTTTGATCAGATAACAGATTAAAATTTTTATAGTTCATCGAATCATAGATTTTAATTGTTAGGGAACTTGGATGTTATCTTGTCCAACCCCTTGTAATATTAATGGGATTTAAGATCTTCCCTGCCCATATCCTTACCTCTCCCGACCAGAGAAGTGACTCTGGACCCTGGCTCTGGCATTTTCTCTCGCCTTGAAAGACTTCAAATAGGGATCCAGTAATTCAGGTTTGCTGTGCAAGGACCAGCCTAGTCAAATTCAAGAGGTTTATTCCACGTTGGATGGGGTAGGAGTTGTCTGGCAGTGGGAAATGTGTTTGAGAAGATAAGAGGGAGAGAAGCCCTCCTGGGCCACTAGTAATTAATACATTCAAGTTGACATTTAAATCAAAGCCCAGAGCCCAAAGTCCCCCCTCCCCTTAAAGGCTTTGTCTGAGGGGACCTGGGAAAGGGTTAGTAATAGCCAGTGTTCAGGTCAGCGGGGAACTCGATAGATCCTTGTGGCTCTTATTCAAAGAGGAATACAAGAGCAGAACATCGTTTCTCCATCAATTTGTTTGCTTTTTAATTTCTGGAGTTAATTATGTGTGGTGACCAGTCTCTGGGCAGCAGCAGGGCTTCCACAGAGCCCAGCTCTGTGAAGCTTCAAAGCTTTCTCTGTCTTCTGACGTCAACCACAGTGGGTTTCTGGGATTTGAAAAGCAAAGTCAAGGGTATTCCCCTTCCCCCATCCAAATGCCCAGTTCTCTTCTTGGGTAATATGAAAGTGGTGAAATAATTTAAAAGAAATGAATATGATGGACAAAGCCTTGGCCTGGAACTCAGGAAGCTGGGGCTTTAATCTTGGCTCAGCCCTTAACAGATTGTATGACGAGTCAGTTACCTCCCCTGTCTGGGTTTGAACTTTGTAATAATAGTAATAACTAACATGTTTACAGTGGTTAAAGGCTTGCAAATCATTTTACATACATAACTTCCTTTTATCCTCAAAACAACTCTCAGCTCAGTACTGTTACTGTTATTGCTTCCATTCTATGTTGAGAAAACTGAGGTTCAGTGAAGTCAAGGGTCTTGGCCATGGTCATACAGATAGAAAGCCTCAGAGATAGGATTTAAGGCCAATTCTTTCAGATTTCACATTCAGCACTTTGTCCTCTGCCACACAGCCCTTCTCTGGGACATATGGAGTGGCCTCTGCCAAGTCAGTCAAATTCTGTGTTATCTATCTATCTATCTATTCACACATACATATACCCACACACATACACACATACATATATGTGTGTGTATGTATATATGTGTATATATATATCTGTTATATATGCCATATTCCTCATTTTTATCAGTTATACTATTTTCTCATTTGGAATAAATTGTCTGCCTCTCCTTTGTCTGTCTGTACTAATCTTATCTGTCCTCCATGACCCACCCATTCAAGCTTAGAGGGATCTCTGAATTTGGCCTTTGAATTCCTGTGGCACTGGCTGAGTCCCTCATTCATAGTTGATTAATGTATGTAAGAATAAGGAGAGCTCTTGACTTGCTTTTACCTACCTTGACCTGACATTTTCTGTTCATGTGCATTTGTCCAGGCTGTCCTTCATGCCTTCCATGCACTTCCTTCTTTTTTCTGTCAGCTGAAATTCTTTTATGCCTTCTAGGGCTGTGTTATGAGTCTCTTCCTCCATAAAGCCTGTTTCTCTGATCTGTCCCAAGTTCTGAGCCTACAACATAGAAAGTGATCTCTTTCCCCTCAAATTTTCTCAGTGCCCTTTGTATCTCTTTTCCACTATTCCCGTTTTATTCTACTTGTCTAAGTGCTATACCCTCTCTAATAGATTATAAGCTACTTTATGACAATGATAACATTTTTGCAGCCTAGAACAGAAATGTAAGTTAGCAATTTTTGCTATAGAGGCAAACATTATAAAAGGATGTAGGGAGAGATCACAGGATGTTGTGATGGGAAGGCTGCCTAACATGGGGCAAAAGAGAGGGTTCAGCGTAGAGCCAGGGAGAAACTCACCCAGGAAGTAAACTCAGTGGGAAAAAGCTCCTGGAGCTCTTTTTAAAAATTAATTATTCATTCTAATTTGGTTCTAAGCTCAGTTGTTACTACCAGTTTACAGACTATATGTGTTATCTATAGCTTTTAAATTGTGACATCTTGGTGCAAAACCCTAGTTGTTCTTCCCTTGTTAGGATTTTGCCCTCATACCATTGTACATAAGGGATCAAAATAGGAACTGGGTTTGTAATTTCATTAATATAAAGAATTTCTGGATGAGGAAATTTCCTTTACCAAAGTAGGCTGGCACCTTCTCTACAAGTGATAGTTTTAGAGAGTTGTCTAACACTGAGAGGTTTAGGGACTTGCTCAGGGTCACACAGGTAATATGTTTCAGAAGAGGGACTTGAACCCAGAGGTTATGATTTCCTTCCAGTGAGGAATTTCCTTTTTACCTTATAACCTTAGAGAATACCTAGATGCGTGAAGAAGTTATGTGACTTGCCTAGGGCCATACAACCAGTATGTAGCCAAAGTAAAACCTGAACCCATATTTGAAAAAAAAATAATCTAAGGCCAGCCTTATAGTCTTCATATCATTATTTACCCTTTGCTTATAGTAATAATAATAATAACACATAACAGTTATATAGTATATTAGGGCTTAATAATGATAATACTTAGCATTTAAATAGCACATTAAGGTTTACAAAATGCTTTACGTAAGTTATTTTATTTGGTAGTTACAACTAACTGGTGAGGTAGGTTCTGTTATCATTCCTATCTGACAAGTGAGAAAATCTAGTCTCAGAGAGGTTAAGTGATTTACCTATAGTCACCCAGCTATTAAATGCCTGAGGCAGAATTTTAAATCAAGTCTTCCTAATTCTGTGTCTAGTGTTCACAATGCATATGTTTGCTATGCACAGCACCACTTAGTTGCCTTGTGGAACATAATGTCAATATATTCATCTTTTTGTAGGATATCTTTGGGGCAGCTAGATGGCATGGTGGATAGAGTGTTGGGCCTGGAGTCAGGAAGACTCCTTCTGCCTACCCTATCTGGATATAGTGAGAATCTAAAGGTATAATGGATTTAAAGATACTTTGGGGATAGAATGATGGGCCTGCAGTCAGGAAACTCTGAATTCAAATGCTACCTCAAACACTAATTAGCTGGTTGTGTGATCCTGAGTAAATCATTTAACCTCTTAGCCTTAGTTTCTTCAAATATAAAATGGGGGTAAACATTTTTTCGAGTCTTAAATGAGATCCAGTTGTAAAGCAATTTTGCAAATCTTAAAGTGCAGTATAAGTGCCATGTGAGCTCGCTATTGATACTAGAAGGACCAGGAGAGTCAATTGATACAAAACGTTTTTAAAATATTTTACCTTAATTTTACTACAATTTCCTCTATCTTTGAAAATGCACATCCACTACAAGTATTTACACTTAATTACAATTATAATCATAATATTACTTTGAAATAAAAATTAATCTTTCTATTTCTATTCTCTTTGCCTTATGGATTAAAAAAAAATAACATACCATCTCAGTTGATATAGGTTGGTCTATTGAAATGTTCTTAAATTCTGGTCCTTCTACTGTTTGTCAAGGTAGTTTCTTCCTCAATAACAGAGAAACAAGCTAAGACCATCTAGTCTAGGAGATTTTAACCTTTGTTTGTGTCATGGACCCCCCCTGGCAGGCTGTTGAACCTTATGGGCCCCTTGTCAGAATGATGTTTTTAAATTATTAAAATAAAATCCATAGGAATACAAAGGAAATGAATCATGTTGAAATATAGTTATGAAATATATTTTAAAAGTTCAAAGACCCCGGGTTTTCAGAACTCCTGAAGAGCATGTGCCAAATAAATTCTGATTATTAGCCATCATTAGAGAGGGAAACTCCCAGCCTCATTCTTTTTTCCAGAGAGAGAGACTTCATTTGGATTATGAAGCTGGGCACAGTGGGTTTGTCATCTGAAATGCTCTACCAAACCCCTTCCTGGTTAAGTCTTTCGCCCTCGGGCAGTTTCTAGGCTTCAAACACCTGTCTCTCAAGGCAAACCACTTACAGGGCTCTCAGATTCCATCATGTCTCTTTAAAGACTGATCAAAGAAAATCTTGTGCCACTGATGATGTTCTTTCACCTACAACGGATGAGCAGTCAGCCTCCGTTTTCCTGATAAAGTCTTCATCATTTATCAGGAGCTGAAGGGACTATGGAGAGTAAGTGAAGGCCCTGGCAGGAAACCTGGGCAATCAGGAGACAAGGGATTGTGTGAACTCAGTGGGGACTGAAAATGTCATTGGCACAAATTAATTAAAGACATTAAGGAGCCCTGGATAGTTCATCACTGTCCCCCTGTGAGGGGGCTTCACTGGGACTGGTTTGAGTTAAGGTTATAATTCTTCTAAGACTGAAAGACCAGTCCTTCCAGAACTTGGTTCCTTGAGAGGAGGGATTGTTTCATATTTTGTATTTATACCTCCAGTGCCTAGCACAATGTCCCAGAACACTGTAGGTGCTTAATAAATGCTTGTTGATTGATGGACTAGCTCTTCAATTCCCTTCTATCAATCAGTATACTTTCACTGCTATAATAAAAAAAAACCAAAAACATTTATTGCATATACCAATTGCATTCAGAGTTCAGTGCTAGGAACTTGGAGATATTTAAAATTTAGATAAGACACCAAAGACACAACTATATTTGCTTTTATCTGGAGCAGAAACAGTTGGGAGTAGTAACACAGAGGACAGTTAGAAAGGGGGAAAGCAGTAGGGCAGAGGTCAGTATGATATGGGGGAGGGGGAGAGTAGAAACAGATGATAATTTGACAATGAGTATAACTATGCCAGAGGAGAGGGCATCCAATACCATGGAGTGTCTAACCTGAGACCCTGTAGGCGTTAGGGGAAAGGCAGGCCCAAGAGAGAGGCAAATCGAATGACAAGGTCCTGGAGGTGGTGGCTTGAGGTTGCACTATATGGTACTGGCCAGCAGAGGACATCGAGGCATGATCTTTGGTGATGTGATTCTGGTCTTGGGACAGTATAAGGAAATGCATCCTCAATATGATTACATTGTGGCAAAGTCCTGGTTGCTTTGCCTTAGTTACAGCTCCGTGATACACAGCATACTACACTGGGAACAATCCTGAATTTGGAGTTGGAGGCACTGGGCTCAAACCTCGTCTCTGCCACTTACTGAATGACCTTGGAAAAATTACTTTATTCTATGGACTGCATTCTCCTTATTAGTCAAATGAGAAGGACTGAATCAGGTAATTTCTTTTTTTTAATTTCTTTTATTTTAAAAATTAATTAATTAATTAACTTTTAGTTTACAACATTTAGTTCCACAGTCCCTTGAATTTCAAATGTTCTTCCCTTCCTCTCCCCCTCACCCCTTGGCATCATGCAATCAAATACAGGATCTGCAAATACCTTCACTTTAAACATCAGTTGGATTTTAAAGAAGGAATATAACCAATGGGAAAGAGGAAACAAAACAAAACAAGAAAAAGAAAGAGAACAGGTAGTTTGCTTCAGTCTGCATTCAGACTCTAGTTCTTTCTCTGTCCCTTTCTCTAGTCCCTTTCCATCATGAGTCTTTCGGGGCTGTCTTATAACCTTGCATTGCTGAGAGGAGTCCAGTCTATCAGTTAATCGTCACACATACTTTATGTCTGTGATTGTATACAAATTTCTCCTGAACCAGGTAATTTCTAAAGCTCCTTATTGCTGTGAATCTGTGATTCTATGACTTTGCATAACTTCTCTTATCAAGGAGCTTCTTTGTATTTTTTATCTTTCTTTTTAATTCTTATTACCTTTTTAAAATTAAATTCAACATTCACTTCCATAATTTTTAAATTTTCTCCACCTCCCTTCTCCCCAGGATGGCATGCAATCCGGTATAGGTTCTCTATGTCCATTCCTATTAAATGTATTTTCACATTATTCATGTTGTAAAGAAGAATTAGAACAAAGGGGAAAAACCTTAAGGAAGAAGAAACAAAGAGAGAGAAAGCAAATATCCTTCAAACTGCATTGGGTTCCATAGTTCCTTATTTGGATGCAGATGGCATTTTCCATCATGGGTCTTTTGGAGTTGTTTTAGGTCCTTGCATAGCAAAGTCAGTCATCACACACTGTGGCTGTTACTGTGTATGAGGTTCTCCTGGTTCTACTCACTTCACTCAACATCATCTCCTGTAGGACTTTCCAGGTTTTTCTGAAGTCTACCTGTTCATCATTTCTTATAGCACAATTGTATTCCAGACTTAGAAAACCTACAAAATGACACAATCTATGTGTTTTATTGTATGTTCATCTATTTTGTTAAATATTTCCTTGCTTGACACCTCTGGCATAGGACACTATGTGAGGTACCTGGGGAAGATATAAGGTCTAGATAAGACATGATAGAAATTTCCTTGTAGAAATTCCAGTCTGGGGGTGGCTAGGTAGCACCGTGAATAGAGCACTGGCCCCGAAGTCAGGAGGACCTGAGTTCAAATTCGGCCTCAGACACTTAACATAAAAACTAGCTATGTGACCTTGGGCAAGTCACTTAACCCCAAATGCCCCTCCAAAAAAGCAAAAAAAAAAAAAAAGCAATTCCACTCTGGTAGGGGAATGGCACAAAGACAGTGTTAACTCACAGTATTGCATAGCATTTGCATTCAAGGGTTACAAAGGAAAGAACTATCTGATATCTATGGTGGAAGGTCATTATCAAAGAGAGGTGATGGTGGTAGGAAGGAAGGCTTCATCAATACAATCCATCCTCAACATTTGTGTGTTAACTTTCATGACTTCAAAAATCAGCAAGATTTTATTAGTAACCTCATTTTCACTTTTGATTTGGAGACCCTGAACATCTGGGGCTATGCTAGTAGGGAAAGAAATGAGAGGTTCACCTTCACCCTCTCCCTAGAGCCCCAGCTGCCCATGCTACCAAGCTCCCTATTTTCCTGGACAGCCAGGACTCATCCCGAGGCACTGGCTTTCCACTGGGGAGCAGTTCAATAATGGAACCAAAAAAGGAGATTAGAGATGGTAGGTTCTCCCTTTCCTTTTTTTTACCTGGCGTTCTTCTGACAGTCACCACTGTCCCTCCCCAATCCATCCAGGGTTGCCTCTCCTCCCCACTGCATTTTATGAATTATTTTATGGTTACTGTGTTAGGAAAAGTGCATCTTATCAGAATTAATGTTTTGTTATAAAGGATTATATGCAGAAAAGTATGTTTTCAGCAATCTCTAGCAAAAGATGACAGTTTTTGGTGGATGCTGGAACCTAACCCCCTTTTTCCCATAGGTTGAATGTATCAACATTTGCATTTTTCATTTTTGTGCCATTTTCTAGGCACATTACTCCCCATGAAAGTTGAGGACTGACAGCAAATGAATGCATGAAAAGGCATTTATTAAGGCCTTCAATGATGCCAAGTAAGCACCGAGGATACAAATGGTAAAAAGACAGGTCCTGGTTTTCAAGGATTTCAAAATTGCTAAAGGGAATTGATGATGTGACTCCTCTTCTGGTCTACCCTAAGGAGAAATCAGAGAAGAGTCAGAGAGTCTGCCCTCGTGGAGAATGGAATTCTGGCCCTGGAGCTAATAAGGCTTAGGTTCTAATGCCTGTCCTACTACTGATGATTCTGTATGAACTGGAGCAAATATCTTCTCCAGGGCCTCAGTTTCCCCATGTGTAAAATAAAAGATTTGCTCCGGACTTTCTCTGAGGTCCCTTCCAGTTTTATGGTTTCAAGATCATATGATTCAAATGATTTTCCCATGCATATGGTGAAAGAAGTGTAGAATAATGGGGAGGAAAAATTAGATTTTAAGTAAGAAATTGTTTGGGTTTGATTCCCAGCTCTGCAATTTAATATTTCTGGACAAGGTAAGTCACCTCTTTGGACCTCATTTCCTCATCTGTAACATCAGGGCCATGACTAGAAATTCTTGCACCCAGGGCAAGTACCACAAATGACATCCAGGGTAAATGGCAGGAAGGTGAGTGGGAGAAAATGGTGGAAAGGCATGGGACCGAGGCCATTTTGAGGGAGGCCACGGGGAAGAGCTCAGGCTAGGATCACCCAGGTACTGCCAATCTGACAGCTTCCTACTTCAATAACTAGGTGCTTGATTCTGTGGTTTCTAAACTGCTGAGGGATTTCAGTGCCATTAGCATTCTTTCTCTTCAGTACCCTGAACAAGGTCCAGATTGCTTCACTGTAGTAAGAGCTCGGTATAAAATGAAGGGCTTGGACTAGGTGATTCCTTCCAAATCTAACTCTCTGAAGAGGATTTAGAATCCAAGGGTTTAGGGTCTGCTGTCCTCTTTTGAGCCCTGGATGACAGGAAGGAATGAAATGTTGCCCAGTACCACAGTCCTGAGGGCTGGTCTTTGAAATACCAAAAGAGACAGGAGCACAGTTAGATAATTCTCCCCCCACCTCCCCATGCCCCAGGCTCTCTGCACAGCATTCCACTTTATATCTCAGGCGGCATGTCATTCCATGGAAGGGATAGCAAGTGGCCAGGCACGTGGGCTGCTAGGGATGTCTCCACGGAAACCACAGTCAAGGCCAGTGTGTGGGTGGACATGAGGACCTTGTGATTCTGTTCTCAAGCCCTCTGGGCTCAGGGATTTCTTTTGGAGACCCAGAAAATAGGACACAGCAAAAGACCCCTGAGCCATTGGTACACAGAGCCCAGGGGTCAGTGTTAGGACTGAGGATGAAAGCTTCATATGGGAAAAACCAAAAAAACTAATCAGACCCTCCACCCCCACTCCCTGAGAACATCAGCATAGCAGGCTTATTCTCATTATCCCTTCTACCCAGGACCCATATGGCTGGAATATAGTTTATCTCCTGCAAACAGTGACCAAATCTATGAGATTGGGTAGAATCTAATTTGCTAGATAGCTGATGTGGGAGGGGACGTATTTCTTCTTTTAAAAATCAGTCGCATAATTTTCATAGTCATGTTTTGTATGTATGTGGGGAAAATCGGGCCCTCTGTGAGTCACTAAAATAACAATCTAATACCAAGCCTTAGTAAACCCAGTAAGAGGTAAAGCCACTATTCTTGAAGGAAGAAGAGATATGAAAACCATGCTCCTCCCCACCCCTTTCCCCAAAGGCCACAGATCCACAAATTGCTGTCTGCATCTGATTATCGACTCAACTCAGAAGAGTAGGCCCTGGCTGGGTGCCCATTATGTGTAAGGTACTGTTTATCAGGGAGGGGAATTCCTGGTGTGGAAACTCTCTCCACCAATACAAATCACAACCTATCCATGACTTTACAAATAATTCCTAGGATGTTGCTTGAGCTAAATAGAAATTAGGGTATACTCAGGGTAATTTAACTAGCAACAAATCAAATTAATAATTATTAATAACAATTAATAGGATGAGAAATGTACTCAGGATTAAGACCAGTATTGTATCTATCAGGCAATTCTGCTTCAGTGGGCATTGGGGAAGCACAGATTCATAAAATTAGGAGTGGAAGTGGCCTTAGAGGTCATGGAGTCCAACCTCTCCTGCTATACACACAGGACCCTATGATCCTAGATGTAAGAACCTTGTAGTCCAATCCCCGCTCATTTTACAGAGAGGATAAAGGGCAGAGTTCTTGTCTCAAATCACATAGACAGTAAGGAGTAGGGCCAGGATTTGAAACCAGGTCCCTGGCCTCCAAAGCTGTTTTCTGTCCACTTTGCTGCTTCTCATGGTGAGCCAAAGTTCAGAGAAATGAGTCTCTTGATGGTAAATCCAGTCCTCCTGCTCTCAAGTAGTTTACATTCTTAGCTATCTCACTTCAATAGCACACAATAAACACTTGAAAATGCTGGATGCCTGACACAAAGCCAAATTTGGTTGAAAATTTCATTTTGAAAATACTTAAAGTATGTACAGATCCACCTGACAGATAACCAGCCACCCTAGACAGAGTCAGAAAATCACAGAACCCAAGGGCAATGTAGGGGAAGCCCAAAGTTCCTTTTCCTGGTGCCCTCCTCACAGGTCAGAAACACGCTCTGTTAACAATCTCCACATCCATTGGTTTGTCACTCAAGTCTCAAGATTTAAGATGTGAGTGATTATTCATAAATTGGTCCTAGAATATCTGACTTGGTGGGGACCATAGAGGCTTATAGATTATAGACTTTATTCTTGAAAGGAAAGAGAATGAAAAAAGGGAAAGGAAGAGAACAGTTTTCAAACTACAGGCCAATGGGTTTCACTTTTTTATAGACACTATTCTAGAACATATTATTTAAAGCTTTGTTAGTAAACATTTGGAAAAGGAAGAAGAGTTCACAGCATGACCTCATCAAGATAAGGTGATAGCAGAAAACTTTATTTCTTGGAACAGAGTGTTAACATGCTAGGTCAAGGGAATACTCTTGACTATATTGTTTGCCTAGATTTTATCACCAAAAAAAATTGCTATTCTAATGAAGAAGATGGAGAGATATGAACTAGTTGAAAATATAATTAGATGGATTTGGAACTTGTTAAATGACTAGAACCAAAAATTAGCAATTAAATTTTATTTTCAGATTAGACTGCTCTCCCTCTATCTCTTTATCTCTCCTCCCTACCCACTCTCCACTCCAGCTCAAGGAAAAAGCAAGAAAAACAAAACCCTTATTGTAAATATGTACACTCAAGAAAAAACAAATTTCTACATGGGCCATGTTTTTAAAAAAGTTTCATTTTTCACTTGTCTGTATTACCTCACTATTATCGGGAGGTGATAGGGCAAAGTAGGTGGCTCAGTGGATATAGTGTCAGGCCTAGAGGCAGGAAGACTCATATTCTTGAGTTCAAATCTGGCCTCAGATACTTCCCAGCTATGTGACCCTGGGGAAGTCACTTAACTATGTTTTCCTCAGTTTCCTCATGTGCAACATGAACTGGAGAAGGAAATGGCAAAATACCCCTGTATCTCTGCCAAGAAAATCCAAAATGGGATCGTGAAGTGTTTCATGACTGAAACAACTGAACAGCAAGCAAAATTCAGGTAGATGAGTAGTGTGTTTCATCCTCTGGAATTGTGATTGGTCAGTGTGTTTCTCAGAGTTCCCACATCTTTCAACATTATTTGTTTTTGCCACGTTGCTATTAGTGTATAAACTGTATTTCTAGTTCTGTTCACTTCACTCTGCATCAGTTCAGGCAAGTTTTCCTATGT
This sequence comes from Gymnobelideus leadbeateri, assembly GCA_011680675.1. Taxonomy (NCBI): domain Eukaryota; kingdom Metazoa; phylum Chordata; class Mammalia; order Diprotodontia; family Petauridae; genus Gymnobelideus; species Gymnobelideus leadbeateri. The sequence continues at coordinate 173,890 of WOXC01003194.1, forward strand.
TTCTCTGAAACTACCCCTTCATCATTTCTTATAGCATAATAGTATTCTTTAGAAGACCTCTGAGATCCTGTCAAACTCAGAGATTCTCTGAAAGCTTACCATATAATTCACCCTTTATTGTTAGTAGTAAGTTCTTAGAATTTAGAGCTAGAAGCAGAGCCATAACTAGAAATTCTGCTGTCTAGGGCAAGTTAAGTTGAGGGAGGGAGCAACAAAGACGTAATGAGAGATCTCAGAGAAATCCGAGAACATCAACCCATTTCAGAATGGTGCTATTTCTGGTCAGCCTAATGGGGTTGGGAGCAGGGTCAGAAGAGATTGAGGAAAATTTGTCTAGGATCTAAAAAGTCCTCAGAATTCTACCTGGGCTGCCAGTATTTCCCAGGCTGCTGAATCAACATGTTCCTTATGAAAGGCATCACATGGGCACTACCTTTTAGAAAGCTGGAAGAGCTGGCTCAGCAGACTGGGGCATGGGGGGGCATGATAGCCATATGGCACAGCTTGAGAGAAGTCATGGAGGTAGGAGTGTTACAAATGGACAAATATCACCAGATATTGCTATTCATTTGGAGGCAGAATAGGTAGCAGGGGTGAGTGATTTTCACCAACCCCAGTGTCCAGCAAAGAGGTTTATTTTGGTTCTCCTTTGCAATATAGTACTAGCCCTAGAAATTCCACCAAATATCCCACCCCCCTCTCCACTTTGTGTGATGGATATGTCGTTTGTATGTTGCAAGTGGCAGCCTATCATCAGTGAGGTTTAGCAAAATGTGCAACCCTAGCAATGTTCTTCGACTTCTCTGGGATTGCTTTCCTTCATTTCTCTTTCAATGCTAGCAATCCTGATCATGAAGGTCAGGGGAAAGTAGAGTTTGACTTGCCTGCTGCCTTTGGGAATAGCCCTAACTCAGACTTGCTTTCAACTAGCATTGTTCGGGGTAGGGAGTGTTGACGGTAGGGATCCTCTCTTCAGCTCATGGTCCCTGGAAACCGCTATTCATTTATCCTGGACAGTTTGTTCACATTGCATAGAAGAAGGGGGGCAAGCACTGGATTTAGTGTCACAAGATGTTAGAACTGTAAGAACACTTAGACGTCATTTAGTCCTTCTTATGGAAAAGGAAACTGATGTTCAAGCAGGGGAAGTTACTTGCCCAAGGCTATCCAGCTTGTAAGTGTCAAATGATAACAAAAGCCCAACTCTTCTGAGTCTTTTAAATTCTGAACTTTTTGACCCTTCCCCAGATGCTATGTTTACTCCCTTGGATTTGAGGGGAAAAAAAGCTAACAGTTTATATGAGAACTTACTCAGCCCTTCTGTGTCCTCCAAGGTTCATCTTAAGCCACCCCAGAGGATGTCTTCTCTGGTTCTTCTAGCTGATTCTCCTCTACACTCTTGCAGGTCTAAGTATTCTTTGTTCTAGGGCTCTGTCTTATCTCTTCCATTTTAAAGCTTGACCTCTCCTAGGGGCAGGATCTATGGTCTGTTCCTTTTCTAACCTGTTCCCTCAACCCCACTGTGTTTAAATTGGAGTTTATACTTAATCTCTGTTGGTTTCTGTGAAAAAGGTGGGGGCTTATGAAATTTACCCCCAAAAGGGACATGATATTATTAGATCTCTCTGAATCTTGTTTCTATCCCACCCCCCCAGGCCTAAAACACAAGCCAGGAATCACACTGAAATGAGTTTGGGGGAAATGTTACTGCCATTTTTTTAGGTTGCCTAGGCTCAAGGGATTAGACCCTGAAGATGCAAAGACAGCCACAAAATTGTCTCTGCTCTCAAGGAGGATTGATAAAATAGTACTCTGGTGAATAAATGCAAGGTAATATGGAAAGAATGAAAACTCTAACTGGGTGGCCGGGTGGAAGGGAGAAAAAGCAGGAAGGATCTCAGGAGGAGATAGCTCCTGAGCTGAGCCTTGAAGGAAGACAAGGATGCTGAAAGGCTGAGATAGGGGCAAGGTGCATTCTAGGTGTGGGGAATGGCTTTTACTAGAGGTAGAAGATGCAATGTGCATTAAATGGGTTATAGCCAATAATCCAATTTGGCTGGAGTGTTAGACTACATGCAGTGGAGTAATTCAAAATAAGATTGGAAAACTAGGTTGGAGGCCCTTAAAATCCATCTTTTTTCCTTGAAGAAATCACCAAAACTTCTTGAGCAGAAAAAAATGCCATAGTAAAACCTGTGGAGGTAAATCAACAGGACTTGGTAAATGCATGATAGGAGACAAGAGAGGGAGGGAAGGGTCAAGGTTGCCTCAAAAGATATGAACCAATCAACAAGTATTTATTAGTGACCTACCATGCCAGGCCTGTGCTAACAACTAGGACTGTAAATTTAATGAATGAACCTATCACTACTCATGAGGAACTCCGATGACTGGAACGATGCAGGTACTCTCAATAGAAACAGGGAAAGTTTGGAGAAGAGACAGGTTGAAGGAGGGAAACTAAAGCGTCCACAGTGTAAGTCACTGAGTTTTTGATGCCAGTGAGGCATGCAGGTGGAAACATCTGGTAGACAGCTAAAGGTATGCTACTGGAGCTCAGAAGAGAGCTTTTAGGATAACTCTTCTTCCTTCAAATGACTCCTTCTATGGTGCAGACTGGCTGTTGGGAATTGGTAGAGAGTCACAGGACGTTATGCAGAAGTAGTAGAGATTCTTGAACCTTCCTTCCTGAATCCTGCTGAACCCAGAGGTGGTTCCCCTCTCCTTAAGAGGATGAGAAGTCTGTAGGGCTGGGTCCTGCAGTTGTGTTCTCTGTGCTGGGTGGCAGAGGAGAAACTGAGGCAGAGAATGGGTTGGCCAGGGAACTAAGAAAAACAGCTCTAAAAATTACAGGAACATTTCAGTTAGAAGCACTTGAAAAGACAATTAGAAGACATGGAACACTGGAAAATCCCTCAAAGGGAATAAGTGCTGGGGGCCTGTTACTCCTTTAATTTTGCTTCATGTACCCTCTGGATTTCTGGAAGTAAGTTTAACACCCTTTCCCCAGTGGTACCCAGAGTTTGAGATAGGAAAATTTCCCCAAGGACTGAAGCAGATAGACCCCTTAGGCCTTGGCTGAGGACTCCAGAATATTAGGGTTTGGGTCAAGCTTCATTTCTAAGGCCACCCCCCCCCACTTTTTTGATCATCTCAATCTTCAAGCCTCTTGCTCACATTCTAAAAGGTGGAAGACAAGAAACCAGTGACAGGGAACATGGGAGCTTTGATGCCTGGAAAAACCTGAGAATGGTAAAGTGTTCGAGAACAAGGATGACCTGTTGTTGTATTTGAATCTTCGGTGTTTACCACGGTGCCTGGCATATAATAAGAACTTACTAAATGGGCATTCATTCATTATTCATTCTCGGTAGTTTGGGAGACAGGCAATGGGGCACCCAGAGCGAAGAAAACAGAAACCACTAAGCATTGAGGAGAAATATCTCTCTCACTAGGAAATAGAATGTTGTATATGACACAAACTTATGGACAATTATTCTCATGGGATAGGACACTCTTGCTCTCCTTGTCTTCTCCATTCCTTGGTGACTTGGACAATTCCAAGTCACTTGTTCAGTAAGGAAACTCATGAAAGTTATGAAATGGAGGAAAAGGCAGTGTAATGAATGTAGTGGGACCTTCTCTTTTTGAATGTCCTCCCTACTTTTTCCTCTGGGAGGATAGAAGGAGGGCAAGAAACAAAATGCAGCATTTTCTTTTTTCTATTTGTCCTTCCATGCAGGAAAAGCTAGAGAGAAATGTGTCAGATCCTTCATACTGTAGGGGGAAAGGCCATTTGCCATGTTTTGAAAGACAGGACATATATTGGTATGTTAAAGTTAGGCACCTGAATAATCTTTGTTTGATTTTATGATGAGGCCATTCATTTTAATTGGGCCAGGACTTGATGGCAGGTCAAAGTCAGAGCTGGGTTCCCTCTCAGAGGGAGGAAAATAGTCCAGAATTTACCAGGTAGGAAAAACATGGCTGTTCCAGTGCCTCCTGTGAAGGCTGGGGAGGGGATTTTCTCTGGTTTGGGACTGGGAAGGGGTCAGTATTATGCAAAGTCCAGGGAAAAACAGACTGGATGTTACCTATGGAACCAAGTGGATCTTTCCCTGGTTGAAACATTAAAATTGGTTCCTCTTGATATAAATCTTTTATTAACAGCCTTTTTCAACAAGCTGAGGTCACTCACTGTAAGTCTTTCTTAGAAACACATTAAAAAGAAAGAAAGATTCTTGGGACCCTAAATAGCATAATACCAGTGCACAATACTATGAAAGGTGCCTAACCTTTCTTTTTCCTTCTCTTCTGAAAATGATTGTGCTGAATACCACCCAGGCCTCGTCTGTCTCCACTATGCCCACTTGCCCTTCCCCCACCTGCTTTTTCAAATAGATGCTGAAGTATTAATCATTCATGCCCTATTATAAATATTAACTCACTTTTTGTCTAAGTGCAGTATAATGGCCCTCAGACTCATCAGGTTCCTTCATCTAATATTTTATGGAGTTTACAGCAGATGAAGGAGAGGAAATGTGCCATAGTAGAAAGAGAAAACTGACCTCAAAGCCTGGAAGACCTTGGCTCAAACCCTGTCTCTGACGTACTGGTTATGGGACTCTGGGCAAATCACATAGTATCTCAGTGCTCTTGGTAACTAAGACTGAGTTGCAGAGAGGGTGGCAACCTGCACTGGCAGAAAGATTTCCTCTGCTGCTAAGACTAAGTTTGAAAGCACTTTATGTACTTTGTCTTATACAAGTTTCCCAGTCCTGTGACTTAGGCATTATGGCTGCTGTTATTTCTGTTTTGTTGAATAGCAAAGGGACTTGCCTGTGGTCACAGAGTTAGTCACTGTCAGAGAACCATGCCTTTGTGACTTCAGGCACAACACTATATTCACCATAGAGAAAATTCATCATGTTGCTTTAAAGAACCCTACCATGTGTTCCTTCTGGATGTGATTTGGTCCCATCTTCACACTGGTCACAAATCACTGTGTAGGATTTTAAAATGTGTAGTGCTTGTTTCTCTAGATAAGATCTAAGTCCTTTGATGCTTTCTGGAAATTCCTCTCAAGAATGCTCTTTCTATAGACTCTCCTTCCTAGTTCTCTTAGAAGTGGCTAGCTCAGGAGAGAAGTTATACAGATAAAGCAAGACAGAAGACCGCTATTATCTTCCCTTCCCTCAGGGATAATCATCCCATACCTCAAGAATAAAGTTTTCTCCTTTCTCTGCCCAGAAGGAAAAATAATGACTTAGGAGCTTGGTAAGTATAATTTTCTGCAGAGTGAAACCCTAAAACTGGTTATTATTATTGGGAAAAGGGGAAAGATATATTCTTTGGAGGCAGGGTGGCACAGTAGAAAGATTCTTGGTTCTGGCAACATAGAACCTACGTTCAAATTCCATTTCTGATAATTAGTATTTTGTGTAAGCTGGGTCAAATCATTTAACTTCTCTGGGATTCAACTTCTTTATTTCTAAAACAAAGGACTTAGAGACTTCTGGGAGCCAAGATGGAAGAGTAAGCAATAAATTACTGAACCTCTCCTATATTCACCTCCAAACAACCATAAAATATCACTCTAGAACAAATCCTGGAACAGTGGAGTTAATGGAAAGATGGATGGAGCAGTCTTTTAACCCAAGAGACTTAAAGGATTGTCAAGAAAGGTCCAACTCACTCAGGTAAAAGAGGAACACATTCCAGGACAGGAAGCATCCTGGCAAGAAGGTTCCATCTTAGCAAACCAGTGGGAGATACTGAGCCCCAATGTGGTGGAGCAGGCAAATGCCAACACCAGGCCTTTCCCCCTTACCCCCCAGTATGTCTTAGCATAACCTGGGAAACTGGCAGAGCACAGCACTGAGAATCACTATGTGTTTTGGTTCAGCCCAGGGCAGGCAGGCATCCTCCAGGGGTCAGACCTCCATGTGCTTCAGTGTAGCTCCAGAAAAATGCAGAAAAACCCCACCTGACCTCAACACATAAGAGATACCTCTATTAGGACCCCAGTTCAAAACTGGGTAAGCTGCCAGACCCCTACAGCAACCAGTAGTGCCAGACACTCCCAACCACACCCCCTCAGCACAGCACCAGACACAAGGCTTCCTTGGCAACCTCAGAGCAACATCAGTGAAACACCATGTACATAGTCAGGGCCTGCAGCCACTGGCACAAGAAGCCTGAGACAGAGCCCTTTCCACTCTGGGAGCACAGATCAAATTTAAAAGAAAGAAAAAAGCACCTCCTCCCCCAAAAAGGGATGAGCAAAAACAACAACAAAAACAAATCTGACGATAGAAAATTATTACAGTGACACAGAAGACCAAGACACAAACTCAGAAGATGACAAGAATGTCAAAAGTCCTACAGACAAAATCTCAAAGAAAAACAGGAAGTGGTCTCAAATCCAAAAAGAATTCATGGAAGAGTCAAAAAGGAGGTTAAAAATCATATAAGAGAACTAAAGGAAAAATTGGGAAAAGAAATGAGAGTGATGTAATAAAACTATGGAAAAAAACTCAGTAGCTTGGAAAATGGCATAAAAATAGAATTGGTCAAATGGAAAAGGAAATGAAAAAAATGAAAATAAATGAAAATAAAAGTACAAAAACTAATTGAGGAAAACAACACCTTAAAAATTAGAATTGGGTAAGCAGAAGCTAATGATCCCAAGAGATCATGAATTAATCAAACTCAAAAGAATGAAAAAATAGAAGAAAATGTAAAAATACCTCATGAGATAAACAACTGACCTGGAAAATAGATCCAGGAGAGACACTATCACAATTATTGGACTACCTGAAAGCCATAATCAAAAGGAGAACCTGGACAGCATCCTTCAAGAAATTATCAAAGAGGGGTGGCTAGGTGGCGCAGTGAATAGAGCGCTGGCCCTGGAATCAGAAGGACCTGAGTTCGGAGCCAGACTCCGACACTTAATCCATACAAACAAAAACCTAGCCGTGTAACCTTGGGCAAGTTACTTAACCCCAATTGCCCTAAAGGGGCGGCTAGGTGGTGCAGTGAGTAAGAGGGTCGGCCTCGGAGTTTGGATGACCCGAGATCAGATCCGGCCTCAGAAAATGAGCACCCACGAATAAATAATGACTAGCCGTGTAACCTTGAGCAAGTTACTTAACCCCAATTGCTTAAAAAAGAAAAAAAAAAAGAAATTATCAAAGAAAGCTGCCCTGATGTCCTAGAACCAGAGGGTAAAATATGTATTGAAAGAATACATTGATCCTTCAGGAAAGAGGTCCCAAAATAAAAACTCCCAGGAACATTATAGGCAAATTTCAGAACTATCAGAATAAGGAAAAAATACTACAAGTAGACAGAAAGAAACAACTCAAATATTGGGGAGTCACAATCAGGATCACATAGGATTTGGCAATTGCAACATTGAAGGACTAGAGGTCATGGAACACAATAGTCTAGAAGCAAATGAGCTAGGACTACAACCAAGAATCAATTACCCAGCAAAATGAAGTATAATATATTAATGGGGAAAATGACTATTCAACAAAATAGAAGGATTCCAAGCCTTCATAAAGAAAAGACCGGAACTAAACAAAAATTTAACTGCCAATATCAAGACACAAGGAAAACATAAACAGGTAAAAAAGGAAAAGAAAAAATAAGGGATTCAAGAGAGGGTAAACAGTTTACACGTCTACATGGGAAAATGATATTTGTAACATTTAAAAATTGTATCACTAACAGTACAGAGAACGGGAATATACATAGACAGATGGTATGGGTGTAAGGTGAATTTGAGGGAATGGCATAAAAAAGTAAAGGATGAGAAAGAGGAGTATAATGGCTTCAGAATGAAGGGAGAGTTAGAATGGGGTACATTATCTCACATGAAGAGGTGAGAAAGACCTATTACAGTGGAGGAGAAGATGGAAGGAGGGCTATGGACATTGCTTGAAACTTAGTCTCATCAATATTGGCTCAAAGAGGGAATCATATACACAATCAGTTCCATATAGAAATCTATTTTACTTGACAGAGAATTAGGAGGGGAGGAGATTAAGTAAGGGGCAGGGGGAAGACTGACAGAAGAGAGGGTAGATCAGGGGAGGTAGTAGACAGATGCAAAACACTGATGAAGTGGGAAAGGGTGAAAAGAGAGGAAGGACAAATAGGAGGAGGAAGAATAGGATGGAGGGAAATACACAATAATCATAACTGTGAATGTAAATGGGATAAACTCTACCATAAAATGGAAGTGGGTAGGAGAATAGATGAAAAAACCAGAATCCTACAGTGTGTTGCTTACAAGAAACACACTTAAAACAGAGAGACACACAAAGGTAAGAGTCTGGAAAAGAATCTATTTTTCTTCAGTTGAAGTAAAAAAAATGCAGGGGTAGCAATCCTGATCTTAGACAAAATAAAAACAAAAACAGACCTAATTAAAAGAGATAAGGAAGGAAACTACATCTTGCCAAAAGGTACCATAGGCAACAAAGCAATCAAATTAGAAGAGCAAACAATAGTCTACCTGTCAGATCTATAGGGAGGGGAAGAATTCATGATCAAACAAGAGATAGAGAGCATTGTGAAATATAGAATAGATAGGCTTGATCATATTAAATTGAAAAACTTTTGTACAAACAAAACAAAAAAAAAACAAGAATAGAAGGAAAGCAGAAAGCTGGGAAGCAATCTTTTCAGCAAGTATCTCTGATAAAGGCCTCCTTTCTTAAATATATGAGAACTGAGTCAAATTTATGAAGATACAAGTCATTCCCCAATTGATAAGTGGTCAAAGGAAATGAACAGGCAGTTTTCAGATGAAGAAATCAAAGCTATGTATAGGCACCTGAAGAAGTACTCTCCATCACCTTTGAAAAGAGAAATGAGAATTAAAACAACCGCAAAATACCATCTCGCTTTGGCTAATATGACAAAAAAGGAAAATGATAAATGTTGGAAAGGATGTGGGAAAATTGGGGCACTAATGTGCTGTTGGTGGAGTTGTGAACTGATCCAACCATTCTGGAGAGCAATTTGGAACTATCCCCAAAGGGCAAGCAAACTGCTTAACCTTTGATCCAGCAGTACCACTAGTAGTTCTATATCCCAAAGAGATCACAAAAAAGGGAAAAGGACCTACATGTGCAAAAATATTTATAGCAGTCTGTAATGGAAATGCAAATTTAAATATCTTCCCTGCCCCTAGCTTAAGAGCACCTGGAACCTGTGGTGGGAGGCTTGTTTTTCAGGAAAGCCCATACCTTGATACTTTGTGATTGGGCAGTGGGTCCAAAAGGTTGTTACATTCTCTGAGCCAGGAGAAGGCTATATAAACTCTGATGAGAGGCTTTGCTTTGGGGCTCACTTTGAGAAGTGTTGTGTGATTTGACCAGATGAGACTCTGGGAAGCCGTTGTTGAGAGCCCCCCGGCTTTGAAAACCCAGATGTTGATGCTTCCCTCTCTGGTAACTGTGATTTGGTATTGATATAATGGTTGGACAGTTTGGAAGCCTGTCTGTTTGATCTGTAAGTTCTGTAACTCTGAAGTTCGGGGTGCTGACCTTTTTCCCCTGAACTAGGTAATGTATATTTGTTTGATTAAAGTAAGCTTGATAACCCAATTTGAGTTGCTTTCCTTTTGAAAAGCAGATCTAAGAACCTGTGTTGGCAGTCACCCTGGGGATATTGGGGTGCTTGCCGCTACACAGTCCTATTCATGTTTGCAACATTTTGGAAATTGGGGGGCTGCCCATCAATTGGGGAATGACTGAACAAGCTGTGGTATATGAATATAATGGAATACTCTTGTGCAATAAGAAATGATGAACAGGCACATTTCAGGAAAACTTGGAAAGTCTTGTACAAACTGATGAAAGGTGAAATGAACAGAACCAGAAAAACATTGTACACAGTATCAGCAACATTGTGTGGTGATCAACTATGAATGACTCAGTATTTCTCAGCAACACAATGATCCAACACAAGTACAAAGGACCCACTAAGGAAAATGCTATCCACATTCAGTTAAAGAACTGATGAACTCTGCATGTCAGCTGAAGCTTTTTTCCCACTTTATTCATTCTCAGTTTTTTTCCCTTTTGATCTGTTTCTACTTCCACAACTGTGATGAATATGGAAATATGTTTTACATGACAGCATATGTATAAACTATATCAAACTGCCTACTATCTTCAGAAGAGGGAAGGGAAGGGAGAAAAAATTGGAACTCAAAATCTTGTAAAAATGAATGCTTAAAATTTTTTTTCTATTAAACAAATGCTTTATTAACTTCTGTTTTACATCATTCGTTTCCGCCAGATTTTGAGTTACAATCATTTTCCCCCCATTATTCCCCTACCCAACCTCCCAGAATAGCAGCCCCACAAGATATAGCTTCCTCCAATCTGCTCTCTCCCATACCTTCTCCCATACCCCCTTCAACTTTTCCATTAGAGGAAGGTGAATCTTTGTGTCCCAATGCCTGCACATCTTATCTCCCAATTATAAGCAAAAGAGTATTAATAATAGTATTTTTATATATTTGAAACATTTAATGTTAAGACCTCGACTTTCAGATCCATTTCCTTCTTCCCTTGTCACTCATTCCTTCTGGGGAGATAAGTAATTCAGTATATGTTGTACATGTCTAGTTATGCAAAACATTATCATAGTAGATATATTGTACAAGGCTGCATACAATTCCCTCCCACTCATCCCACCCCCCACCTGGTCCATTCCCCACATGATCCTGTCCCTCTTCTATAGTGGGTACTTCCAACCACCTCTCCCCCCAAGGATGCCCTCCCATCCATCTTCCCTCCTCTCATCCCCCTTCTCCCTATTCTGCTGCAGGTTGAGATATCCCATTTAGCATGTATGTCATTCTCTCCCTGAACCAAATTCAATGAGAATGTGGTTTTGCCTTTTTGCCTTCCTATTCTTCCCCCCCTTACAACCACTTCCCTTTGCTTCTTCTACATAAGATAGTTTACCCTACCCTGTCTCTCCCCATCTCCTCTTGCCACTTTCCTCTCTCACCTCATAATTTCATCCCTTGAGTATTCTCCCTTCCCAACAAATTCAACCTATGGCCTCTATCCATATATAACTGTAACCATATACACACACATTCACATATGTACTCATATGACCACACACCCTTCTTCCATTATTTTCATAGTGAGAAAGATATCATCAGTCACTGTTATTGCTTTTCCATATAGGAATGTAAATAGTTCAACTTTGATAAGTTCCTTTTGATTTCTTTTCCCTGATCACCTTCTCAGGCATCTCTTGCTTCTTGTGTCTGGATGTCAAATTTTCTATTCAATTCTGGTTTTTTCCTCAGGAATGCTTGAAAGTCCTCTATTCCACTGAATGACCATATTTTCCCCTGAAACAAAATACTCAGTTTTGCTGGTAGGTGACCCTTGGGTTCATTCCCAGTTCTTTTGCCCTCTGGAATATCATATTCCATGCCCTTCGATCCCTCAGTGTAGAAGCTGCCAGGTCCTGGGCTATTCTGATTGTGTTTCCACAATATTGAAATTGTTTCTTCTGGCTGCTTGTAGTATTTTCTCCTTGATCTGGGGATTCTGGAACCTGGCTATATTATTCCTGGGAGTTTTCTTTTTGGGATCTTTTTCAGGAGGTGATTGGCGGATTCTTTCAACCTCTATTTTGCCCTCTGGATCTAAAACATCAGGGCAATTTTCCTTGAGAATTTCTTGAAGGGTGATTTCTAGGTTCTTTCCTTGATCATGGCTTTCAGGTAGTCCAATAATTTTTAAATTGTCTCTCCTGGATCTATTCTTCAGGTCAGTGGTTTTTCCCATGAGATATTTCACATTGCCTTCTAATCTTTCATTTGTTTGGATCTGCTTAACAGCATCTTGATTTCTCATAAAGTCATTAGCTTCCATTTGCTCCAGTCTAACTCTGAAGGAATGAATCTCCTCAGTGAACTTTTGAAATTCTTTTTCCATCTGGTAAATTCGACTTTTTAAGGCATTCTTCTCCTCATTGCCCTTTTGGGCCTCCTTTGCCATTTGAGTCAGTCTATTTTTTAAGGTGTTGTTTTCCTCAGTCAGGTTGTTGACCCTCATTTCATACTTTTCCTGCATCCTTCTCATTTCTCTTTCCAATTTTTCCTCCACTTCTTTTATTTGATTTTTAAAGTCCTTCTTAAGGTCCTCTATGGCCTGCAACCTGCTCATGTTTTCCCCTGAGGCTTTTGGAGCAGGACTTCTGACCTCACAGTCCTTTTCCTGCTCTATGCCCCCAAAATAGGAGTCTAGGGTTGCATTTTTCTGTTTCCTTTGCCTTGGCATGTTGCCACTTAATTGCTTGACTTTTGGGCTTGTTGCCACACTATGGCTTTAAGGCCAGCTAGAGGAATTTTCGTCCCAAACGTGTGGGGGGCAACTTCCATTTCTGGCAAGCTGTAAACCCACCCACGATTTCCACCCTACAACAGAATCCAGATCCAGGGAGGTTAAAGCAAGAGCGATTACCCCCCAAGACTGATCGCTGGATCTCCCTACAATTAATTGCAGGTCAGGAGCTGGAGCTGCATCTGAAAACTACAAAATGGAGTGTCTCCTCAGTGGCTTCTAGCCCCCAGGGGAGGAAGCTGACGCATTCCCCAAATACAGGTCCCAAAGTCCATAGGACACTAACCTCTTACTTTGTCCTAGGCATGTCTATGTTGATAATTCTGGAGTCGCCACAGCTACTGGTGTTCTGGGGTTCCTCCAGCCGGCTGTTGGCCCTGGTGCCCTGGGGCTAAAACCTCGGCTCACGCGGACCTCAGCTCCCGCCGGGGTCGGCTTCCCGCCCTCTGCGCACTGCGCACTGCGGGCTCCCAGACTGCTGCGCTGGTCCTTCCTGCAGGGCTGCTGGGCTGCCCTCAGTGGGAGGTTAGCTTCTCTGTGTCGTTCTGTGGGTGCTGGGGCTCCAGAAGTTGTTCAGAGTCCCCTTTTACATAGTTTGGGGGAAATCTGGGGGCAGAGTGGCTTGGATGAGCTGTTTCTACTCCGCCATCTTGGCTCCGCCATCTTGGCTCCTCCCTCTCCTAAAATTTTTTTGATATGTAATTGTAGGGACAAGAATATTGTTCAAAGCAAAAAATAAATAAATAAGACAAAGGACTTGGCCTAGATGGTAACCGAGTTTCTAGCTCCAGAGTTACGCTCCTATGATCCCGGCCTGGATCCCTCCTCTTCTGGATCCCTCCTTGATCTCATTTCCTCCCCTTCCTCCCAGAGCAGAATTCACATATTCCTCCTTGCTTCTTCCCAACTCTCTGCAGCTCACCAGGGCTTCTCTGAGCCCCAATTTACTCTTAATCAGAAGTCAAGACTTTGTTGTTAGTGCTGGGTTGAGTAGGGGATGGGGAGATGGTGGACAGAGTTTTCCACCCTTTAATGAGCACTGGGGAAAGGGTGTATCACTGCCTAGGAAATTCTTAGAGAGAGAAGATACTTCTCTTTATGGAGGGATTCAGTTTTTAACAATCTTAGAAAGTAAAACAGCATTTTTTTTGCCTTCTCTGTCGTTCTTGTAAAAAATGGGGAAATATGTATTGAATTGAATAAGAAAATATTACTACATTCTGCATTCATAGTCAGGGTGGAGAAACCAATCACAGTCCCTTTACCTTGGACATGGGCATGCCCAAGAAAATAGGGAAGGCCTAATTTTCTCTGGCTAACTCTGCTTTTTTATATGAGTCACAGGTAGCCTCAGAGGAGGAGAAAGAATACTATCCTTGTCAGGGATATAGGCAACAGCTGCTGCCTTCCTGCCCCACAAATCAATTACTCTGCTTTTCTTCTAGAAAGAGATGGGAATGGAGTGGAGGGGAGCCTAGTTGGATAGCCCATTTCCAATATTTTAAGTGAAATTCTGGGGTGGAGCCAAGATAGTGGCAACCCAACTAAATTCTCCTAGCATTCTCCTCCAAATAACTTTAAGCTAACTCCTCAAATAAAATTTTGTAGTGGAAGAGTCAACAAAAGGTCAGGGAGAGACTTTTTTTTTTTGCTTTTTTGGAGGCCAACTGGGGTTAAGTAACTTGCCTAAGGTCACACAGCTAGGTTTTTGTTTATGTGTGAGTTAAGTGTCTGAGGCCGGATCCAAACTCAGGTCCTTCTGACTCTGCTCTACTCACTGCACCACCTAGCTACCCCCGAGAGACATTTTTCTAGCCTAAGACAACTTAGGAGGTTGGCAGTGACACAGGGGTGGGGGCCAGCCAGGAGTATGGCAGCAGCCCTAGATGGTGGGCCCTGGACAGCATGACAATCATGGTGGCAGCAGGACCTTTGAAAGCTCTCAGCCCAGAGTTAAAGGGGTCGGATAACTAGTCAGAAAGAATACAGGGGACCTTTGCAGGCACTGGGTGCAATTGGTACTGATTGTCAATTCTATTGCCCATAAGTAGTTCTGGGTTTGAGGGTGGAAGAAAGCCTTTGTGATTGGTCACAAGGAAACAGGGGCCCTGGTCACCATTCCAGGGCCAAGAAAACACTACCTCTTGTGGCTTCAGGGGAGCAGGGGTCCTTCCTTTGTAAAGAGCAGAGTGCAGACCAGGTGAGCAGCAACTATACCTCTTCCAGGGTAACACCACCTTAGAAGCACTGAAAACTTTCAGATCCTCAGATCTAGCTCCTGAAATAGCAGCACTATAAGGCCTAAAACATGGCAGAGTATGTCCCCACCCCCAGTAAGCATAGCCCAACTTTAACAGAAAGTTCAAAGTGAAGAGAAAGGCTGGAAAAATGAGCAACAAAAAGCAAAAAGAACTTGAACATAAAAAGCTACTATAGTGTCGGGGAAGACCATGACACAATCTCAGAAGAAGATACCAAGGTGAAAACAGTCATAGATCAAAGACCTATATGACAAAAATATTTATAGCATCTCTTTTGTGGCGGCAAAGAATTGGAAACTGAGGGGATGCCTATCGATTGAGGGATGGCCGAACAAGTTGTAGGATATGATTGTATTGAAATACTGTTGTGCTCTAAGAAATGACTGAGTGGTGGTTTCAGGAGAAAACAAAGGAAAAATTGGAAAACCTATATGAACTGATGCAAAGTGAAGTGAGACAAACCAAGGGATCGTTGTGCACAGTAATAGCAAAGCCATAAGGATGATCAAGTGTGAAAGACTTGGTTATGCTGAACAACACAGTGATCCAAGACAATTCCAAAAGTCCATGGTGAAAAAATGCTATGTACCTCCAGAGAGAGGTAGACAGAACTTGTGAACTCTGAGGACGAACTGAAGAATAAGTTTCTCACTTTTATTTTTGCTTTTTATTGTTTTGAGGCTAATATGGAAATAGGTTTTGCATTATTTTACATGTATAATTGACATCATTTTGCTTATGTTTTCAGTGGGTGGGGGAAGGTTGAGAGGGGAGAAGAGAATTTAGAACTCAAAATTAAAAAGAAAAGAATGCTTAAAAATAAAAAAAAATCAAGTGAGATGCTGATATGTTAAAATCATGCCCCTGCATGGTTTTATTTGCTTATATTTATATACATTTATAAATATATATTTATTATAGATTTGAACTCAGATCTTCTTGACTCCAGGCATAGCACCCCTGTGGCCTCAGTTCAAATTCTGCCAATTCAATGGGAACTCAACTGTCTTCTGTGAGCCTCATTTGTAAAATAGGGATAATCATAACTGAGCATATCCTTCACAGGATTGTTTTGAGGTTCAAAAAAGAGAGAGCATATATAAGTGAGCTTGGCAAATTTTAAGACATTATATACCCATGTCCACGATTCCTACTAGGATGATCATAATTATTGTGTCACCTCCAAATTTATTTTCTTCTCTAAGCTAAATATCTCAAGTTGTCTAGAAATAAAAGACACTCTTTCTGCCTTGGGGAACTGAGGATAAACATCTAAAGAACTCTGCTTATAAAGCTGTTCATTTAGATATGTCAAAGACTCCTTTTAAAAATCATGCCTTCTCTCTGTTGGAGCTCAGCCCACTTTGCCCAAGTGTCCTTCGGATGAGAGCCATCTGTCAGGACTGTGGATCAGGTCTGTATGGGGGCTGAAGGAACGAAGCCCTTGGGGAACCAGAGCCTCTGCTGCATGACCCCCAAATTATGTTTTTCTCAGCCAACTGATGCCTCCCCCATATGGTTCCCTTCCTTCCCTCCTACCAGCCTCCCCCACAGTTTCATGGTTCATGCTTCCCACCAGATAGCGATGGATGAATCCTGGCCATTGATGAGAGAACTGAAGACTTGAATCAGAGTATCAGGGCACAGAGTGGTGGAGCTGGTGGGGTCCTTACTGATGATCTAGTTCAAACCTCATTTTACAAATGAGGAAACTGAGGTTCAGAGAGAGGATATGGCTCAGTCCCTAAGGTCACACTCTAAGTTGGTAGAAAGCTAAGGCTACGTCTGCTTCTCAATCTGCTCCCCCTTTGATTTTTGTTCTTAATTAATCCATCTCTGCTACCACCCACTCCTGCTGAACAATATTTTTTTTTTTTCAAAAAAACCCTCAATATATAGCTGTATAATCTGACAAAACATATTTCCATATTGGCTTTTTGGAAAATGTAAGTTTCTTTCTGCATTTTAAATTTATCATCTCTCTATCATTAGCCTGTTTCACCTATGTTCTTTCAGACTCATGGCTAATCATTATATTGATCTGAGTTCTAAAGTCTTTAGAAGTTTGTCTCTTTTATGTTGTATAAATTGTTCTCATTTGCTTACTTCCTTATTTATTAATTCCTAGAGATCTCCCCCAATTTCTTCTGAAATGGCCCATTTCATCATTTCTTTGGCAAAATAATGTTCTATTCCGTGCCACATAACACAATTTGATTAGCCATTGCCTAATAGTAAGATAAGGCCTTACTTTTCAGTTTTTGACTCCAATGAAAAGAGCCATTAGAAATAATTCTCTGTATGTAGATCTTTACCATCTTTCTGTGATTTCTTTGGTGTATAGGTCTAGTGGGGAGGTAGCTGGCTCAACAGCCATCCCAGAGTTCTTTGTCCTGCACCACTGAATGTTATGGTGATAAGAAGTTGGGATTTGAAGTTAGAAGGTTTGGGTTCTACTATGTCTCTGCCAGGTAAATCAATTTAAGTTAATTTACTTCTCTGGACCTCAATTTCCTCATCTGTAAAACAAGGGGATTGGGCTTGATGGCCTCTGGCGTGCCTTTATGCTCAAAATCTATGAACCTTTATTCTGATGTGATAATCATTTTGGTGATGAGAGCCTTGGTACTTCAAAGGACAAATGGGCAAGATAGTGGTGGAAATTCTCCATTCTTCTTACTAAGAATGGAAGGAGTCTCTTGATGCTGCTTGGAAAGTTCTGTCTTCATCTCTTTGCTGACGAGGTTTTTCCCTCCCCTGGGCATTGTAGGAACCTTGGGGAGCTGCATCCTTCCCAGAATTTCACACCAAAAATTATCACAGCCTCTGCTCACCGGGCATCCCTAAGACACCTTCCTAAACCTTCACGCTTCTGCTTTCTGGCCCTTTCAATTGGATTAGAATTTATCTTTCGGCTGACAGATTTGCTTTTAAGAAGTGCACGTATATATTAGGCACCCAGTAAACAAAGTGCTGCTCCATATATGCTGATAAAATGTCCCAATTTTAAGCCAGTTTCTCCATCAAAAATAAAGCTGAGGCCATTTCCTAAGTTCAGTGGTTCCTAAGTTTCATTAAGTACTGGCCATTTGGAATAAATACGGGAGCTTTCAGACCCTATTATGATTGGCTACTCATGGCAACAGAAGCCTTGTCCCTTTATGTGCAGTCCTGCTACATAGCTAGGTTTTTTAATCCCTTCTCCTTCCCCATACTTCAAAACCATTTTGTAACCCTTAAACAAAGGAAAAAAAAATTGCAGGGGTAAATTAGACCATCTCTAACTTAACTGTTGCCATTTTGGTATAGTAGAAGAATGTGTTGACCTGGGAGTCAAGCAACCTGGGTTTTAGTCTTAGTTTTTCAACAAACTTTCTGTGCAGCCCTGGGCAGTCCTTTCCCTTCTGTGAGGCTCAGATTCTCCGTCATAAAAGGGTGGGCTTGGACTAGAAGATCCTTAAGGTCCTTTATAATTCTTATATTCTATGGATATCTGATTCTATACTTGCTCTAAGCTTGAGTAAATGCAGTGCCCACTACATGAGATCAGCATATTTATTTTACTTATGACATACCATGGAAATACCACTGGGTTTGGAGTTAAGGGGCATGGATTCAAATCTCTTGATATATGGGTGACATGGGACAAGTTGCTTTCTTTCTCTGGACCTCAGTTTCCTCATCTGGAAAATGAAGGGATTGGACGAGATGATCTCTAAGGTGATAATCAATGTTCTATGATGTGAGCTGTGATATGAAACTGAGCCCCAGGCAAAGGAAGAGCCATGCCTGCTGTCATACAAGTAGTAAAACGATAGAGCTGTAATTGAAAGTCACCTCTTAAAACTCCAAATCAGTGCTTGGTTATGACATCACATTTGAAATCTTGCCATACACTCAGTAAAAATGACACTCTAGTACTACATGCAGTGCCATAATTCCTTCCTTCTTTTTCCTTCTTCCTTCTCTCTCCTGTTTTTCCTTCCTTCTTTTTCTTTCCCTCCTTCCTTTCCTTCCTTCTCTTTCCCCCTTCATCCTGCCCTCCTTAATTATCTTCCATCTTTTTTCCTTCCTTCCTTCCTTCCTTCCTTCCTTCCTTCCTTCCTTCCTTCCTTCCTTTCTTCCTTCCTTCCTCCCTTCCACATTCCCTTCGCATCCCTCCCTCCAACCTTCCCTTCCCTTCCCCTCCCCTCCCCTCCCCTCCCCTCTCTTCCCCTTCCCTGCTTTGCCCTGCTCTTCTCCTTCCTCCTTTCCTTCTTTTCCTTCTTCTTTCCACAATCACTCATTAAGAAACCCTGAGGGAATGATAAAATTTAGATAAGACACAGACCCTGCTCTAATAGGGTTTCCATTCTGGGAAGGAACATGGCACAACACAGGAATGTCAGGTATGCACTGCCCTAGAACTACATTAATGATCACTTAGCACTGGGATCTAGACTTAGCATTGGAAACAATGTTAGGCTATCTTATACAACCACACTATTTCTTTTTTCTTTTTTTTTCTTTTTTTGGAGGGCAGTTGGGGTTAAGTAACTTGCCCAAGGTCACATGGCTAGGTTTTTGTTTGTGTGTGCGTTAAGTGTCTGAGGCTGGATCCGAACCCAGGTCCTTCTGATTCCAGGGCCGACGCTCTACTCACTGTGCCACCTAGCCGCCCCACAACCACACTATTTCACAGATGGGAAAATGAAGTACAGAAAGGGAGGCTAATTTGCTCAAGGTAACACAAATAATAAGTAACAGAAGCAGGATTTGAACTCAGCTCCTCCAGCTCCAAATCCAGTGTTCTTCCACTCTGCCATGCTTCCTTAACAAGTAGCACACAAACAAAGTGCTTGGTGAAGCCTGAGAGGTAAGATCATTACTATCTGGAGGAAATGGGGATAACTTTTTTTTTCCCTTTTTGGAGGACAAGTGGGTTTAAGTGACTTGCCCAAGGTCATATGGCTAGTTTTTGTGTTCAGAGTCTGAAGTCAAATTTGAACTCAGGTCCTCCTTACTCCAGGGCCAGTGCTCTATTCATTGAGCCACCTAGATGCCCTGGGGATAACCTCTTTAAGGAATTGGCATTTGAATTGAATTTTAAAGGATAGATAAAAATTTAAGAAAGGGGTAAAAACAAAATCAGATAAACATCAGGAACAGCATGATCAAAGGCATAGGGGTGGGAGATCCCAAGGCATGTTGATGACAGCAATTAGTCCTTTATATGAAGTATAAAGTATGGGAAGGGGAGTAGTTCTAAGGTTAGAAGCGAACAATGACAGATTATGATGGTCCTTGAACACCATATTTATCATGCTTACTCCTGTCCCCTCCACCAAAGTGCTTTCACTCCTCACTGTTGCCTCCTGGAGCCCCTGGTTTCTTTTAGGACTCAACTCAAGTCCCACCTACTATGGGAGATCTTTCCTGGTTTCCTCAGAGGCTAGTGCTTTTCTCTCCAAGGTGACCTCCTTGTTGACTTGTATCTGTCTTGCCTGTATATGTGTGTGTTGTCTCTCCCATTGGAATAGAAGATCCTTGAGGGCAGGTCCTGTTTCACTTTTGTCTTTGTAGCCCAAGAGTAGCACAGTGGCTGGTGCATAGGAGGTGCTTAATAAATTCTTCTCTGTTGGCAGTTATTTTCCTTTGGATCCCAACATGAAGGCAGGTGGGATAAAAGCAGGTGAGTTGAGGTATATTGTGTAATAGAGTCACAAGAGATCAAGAATGGGATCTGAGAGGTTAACTAGCTCTGCGGCACCAGACAAGTTATTCCACTTCTCTGTGCCTCTGAGTCTCTATTTTCTCACCAAGAAAATCCTCATCCTCTATCACATTTGCGTTCCATACTTCACAGGGCAGCTGGGAGCAAAGTGATTAAAAAAAATATCCAGTCATATTATAAATGTGAATTGTTATTGTTTATTTGTGGACTTTGATGGTGGTCAAACCCTGTCTCCCCACAAGTCTAAGGGGAGATGTAATCTCAAAGAGAAATTCTCCACTTTGTAGCATTTTGCAGAGAAATAGGCTTTGTCCGGGAATGAATGCCAGCTGTCCCATCTGCAGCAGTGGCTCAGCCCTTCTGGCAGGAGCAGAACACAGATAAACAGCAGCATCCCACAAGGCCTGCCTGGGGATTGTAAGAGCCAAGTATCTGCCCATCAGCCCTTAGCGCTCTGAATGAGGGCTTCTGGGAGAGTGAGGGGGGAAAAAGCCCAGTGACTGACCATGAACTGTCCCTTCCCTGCTCAACATTCTTTGATCCTCATGTATGACTTCGTAGTAGTGTCTCTGCATCATGGAGCATAAGATTCTGAGCTAGAAGGAACCTTAGAGACCACCTAATCCAACCCCCACATTTTACAGATGGGGAAACTGAGGCCCAGAGAAATGAAGTGAATTGCCTGAGGTCATCCAAGTAATAAATAGCAGAGCCAGGATGTGAACTCAGGGCCTTTGATTCCTAGTTAAATGTAATTTATGTTCCACTTTACTGCCTCTCACCAAGGCTGTGTCTACATGAACAAGCCAGTTTGGAAAGAAACCAGAGTTGAATTTAGTCAAACAAATGCTTATTTTGAACATAATCTATGAATGAAGATGTATTTACTGAATCATAGAAAATAGAAAGAGCTAGAATTGAAGGTTGCAGACCATATGGTTCAACCTCCTCATTTTTAAAGAGGAGAGAGCTGAGGTCCAGAAAGGAGGAGTGACTCAGGTGACAATTCAAGGTGGGGGTGGATCTGAGAAACCAGATTCCTGACTCCTCATCTGAAGCCCTTTCCACCCCCACCCCCACCCCCACCCCACATTCTGCCTTCTCTTCCTGAAAGTCTGGTTGCAGCAGTCCCCTTGATGGCCTCCTGGGCTCCTCTCCCTGCTTCAATCCCCACTGCAAATCTACTGCCAGACTAATCTTCCTAAAGCCCAGCTTGGACCATGGAGCTTCCCTCCCCCAAAAGCTTCCCTGTTGCCCACTGCACTGAGTTTGGTAAACTCCATTGTCTGGTATTTAGACCATTTGTGATATGGTTATGTTAACCTTCCAGTCTCATCTCCAATAATTTTCCAATCTGCAGTATCTGCTTCAACCAGTCTGGTCTCATCATCCCATGGAGTCATGGACTCTATAGCTGGAGAAGATCTTAGTGGTTATCCAATTGAACCTTGAATGTTAATCATGACCTTGGTCCTATGCTGGAATAAGGATGGGGGGACGGAGTATTGGACAAGAGACTGTCTCTGATTTGGGAAGGTCCTGATTGAGTTCATGGTATTTAAAACTAGAAGGCTTCTTGGAAAGCATTTACTCCAACCCTGTCATTTAAAATGTATTCATGTATGTAGGTAAGTATGCATAAACATATGTGCATATGTATATATACAAGTGGTTTCCAAACCCTTCATTTTCCACATGTATGCACATAACATGCACACACATATACATAGAAATATTTATATATGTTGTTGATGTTGTTTAGTCCTGTCCACCTCTTTGTGAACACATTTAGAGTTTTCTTGGCAAAGATACTGGAGTGGTTTGCCATTTCCTTTCCAGATCATTTTATAGATGAGGAAACTGAAGGCAAGCAAGGTTAAGTGACTTGCCCAGAGTCACATAGCTAGTAAATGTCTGAGGCTAGATTTGAACTAAGAAAGATGAGTCTTCCTTTCTCCAGGCCCCAGTGATCTGTGCAGTATGGCACCACCTAGCCAGCCTATCTATACATTGTAAATATATGTAAATGAGAGGGTTAGATTAAACAATCTCCATGATGCCTTTTGGCTCTAAATACTGTGAACTCAATGGTCACCTTCCTGAAGGCAGAGGCAGTCTTTTCTCAGATAACCTTACACACACTCTCTCTCTCTCTGCAGAGAGAGGCAATGTGTATGTATATATGTGTACATACACATATAGTACCTGTTTTAAGAATTGCTTGAATTGAGGATTAAGATAAATGTAAGCCATCTATATTTTTATATTTATCTATCTTTATATCTATAAAAGATGAAGGAATTAGACCAAATGTATCTCTGTGTGTATACATATTCATGTATATAGACATGTGTATATAGTGTGTGTACATATTCATGTATATAGGTGTGTATATATCGTGTATATAAACATGTGTATACATCTACATCTATGTACACACACATATATAGACATGTGTATACATCTACACACACACACACACACACACACATATGGGGAAACTGGATATCAAAGAGGTTAAGTGCCTTGCTTAAGGCCAGAGAGAGCTATAATTCAAACCCATGTCTTCTCATCTCAGCTCCAGGCTCTTTCTACTACTCTCTTGCTGGGAAGACAAGACTGATGGAAATGGACCATTAAAGAATTAGGGGCCATTTACTAACAGGTTGTTTGAATTTTAAACCTCTTATATCCCTTTAGTACTTGTTTGTGAATGGAGACATAGCCTAAGTGAAGAAAAGAGGACAATTTTCCAGTAATTTGATTAGACTAATCTACAGGAATGATTAGGACAGAAAATTCAAGTAAAACAACTTCACTAAACTAGTTAACTACCTTGATATCCCTCCATTTAACTCTACTCAAATTCAACCATATTTTATCATCTACTCTGTGTACACCAGGCATAGTCCCTTCCCTTATGGGGTATACAGTCAGATAATGGGGATATGTCACATAAGTCAATAATTATATTGGAACATGATATATATGAAGTACCCCCCCCACACACACACAAACACCTGTATCTTCCCCCATGTACAGAGTGATCTATGTTTAATATATATGAAAAAATAATTTCTGGTAACAAGAATTAGGGGAAAGCTTTCTAGAGGAGGGGAATTCTAATTTGGGCCTTAGAGGATGAGTTGAATTTCAATAGATAGAGATGGAAGGGAAGACATATCAGGCATGGGAAACTGAATAAGCAAAGGTATAGATGTGAGAAAGAAAGTATGGAAAATGTACAGCAGATGTAAAGCAATTTATTCTTGGTGGAATGTGGCAGATGTTATGGGTAATAGTATGAAACAAACCAGCAAAGGGTGTGTGTGTGTGTGTGTGTGTGTGTGTTTGTGTTGGGGAATTGAAGAAGAGGCATGACAGGTTGCAGATGTCCTTAAATGCCAGATAAAGAAGCTTGGACATTATTTGGTTGGCTATATGAAGTCATTCTAGGGTTTTGAATAGAGGAATGATAATAAGATGACTTGTGCAATATGTAGAAGAAATATTGGTGACAGAAGAGATTGGAATCAAGGAGACGAATTAGAAGGTTATTATAATAGTCCAGGCAAGAAATCATGAGCTCCTAAGGTAGTATGGTAGCAACAACAATGGAAAGATACATATCACTAAGGTTTGAGTCACTGAACTTGATGATTGTTTGGAAGGAGAGGGAAGGGTCAATAAAAGATTGAGTTTTCAGTCTGGATGATTGGGATCACCAGGAACAAGGAAGTACACAACAATAACAGGGAAGATCAGGTCATACATCAGATCATACACAGAAAGATGAAAAGTTTGTTCTTAGGCAGGATGAGTTTGAGAACACTGTCCTAATCCATACCAATGTATAAGTTGTTGTTAGTGGGATTTCCCCATCAGAATGTGGATTCTTTTTTTTGCAATTAATAATCTTATTTTATTTTTTTAATTGTTTAACAAATGCTTTATTAAGTTCTGGTTTACATCATTCATTTCTGCAAGATTTTGAGTTACAATTTTTCCCCATTTTCCCCCTACCCACCACCCCAGAATAGCAATGCCACAAGATATCCCCTCATCCAATGTGCTCTCTCCCATATCTTCTCCCATATCCCCTTCAACTTTGCCATTAGGGCAAGGGGAATCTCTGTGCCCCAATGCTTGCACATCTTATCTCCCAATTACATGCAAAATAGTATTAATAATAGTATTTATATATATTTGAAACATTTAATTTAAAAACTTCGAATTTCAGATCCATTCCCTTCCTCCCTTGTCACCCACTCCCTCTGAGAAGATAAGCAATTCAGTTTGTGTTGTACATGTATAGCTATGCAAAACATTACCATAGTAGATATATTGTAAAAGACTACTTATATTTCCCTCCCACCCATCCCACCCCCTACCTGGTACATTCCCTACTTTGATCCTGTCCCTCTTTGAAAGTGGGTACTTCCAACCTCCCCTTCCCCCAGGATGCCCTCCCCTCCATCATCCCCCCTCTCATCCCCCTTCCCCCTACTCTCCTGCAGGGTGAGATATCCCATTTAGTATGTATGTCATTCTCTCCCTGAGCCAAATTCAATGAAAATATGGTTTTGCCTTTTTGCCTTCCTGTTCTTCCCCTCCCCTGCAACTACTTCCCATTGCTTCTTCTACATGAGATAGTTTACCCTACCCTGTCTCTCCCAATCTCATCTTGCCACTTTCCTCTCTCACCTCTTAACTTCACCCCTTAAGTATCATCCCTTCCCACCAAATTCAACCTGTGCCCTCTATCCATGTATACCTGTAAACATTTATACACGTATTAACATATGTATTCATATGCCCATATACCCTTCTTCAATTATTTTCATGATGAGGAAGGTTTCATCAGTCATGGTTGTTGTTTTTTCATGTAGGAATGTAAATAGTTCAACTTTGATAAGTTCCTTTTGATTTCTTTTCCCTGATTACCTTCTCAAACATCTCTTGCTTCTTGTGTCTCAATGTCAAATTTTCTATTCAACTCTGGTTTTTTTCTTCAAGAATGCTTGAAAGTCCTCTATTCCACTGAATGACCATATTTTTCTCTGAAACAAGATACTCAGTTTTGCTGGGTAGGTGATTCTTGGTTTTAATCCCAGCTCTTTTGCCCTCTGGAATATCATATTCCATGCCCGTTGATCCCTCAGTATAGAAGCTGCCAGGTCCTGTGCTATTCTGATTGTGTTTCTACAATATTGAAATTATTTCTTCCTGGCTGCTTGTAGTATTTTCTCCTTGACCTGGGAATTCTGGAATCTGGCTATAATATTCCTAGGAGTTTTCTTTTTGGGATCTTTTTCAGGAGGTGATCTGTGGATTCTTTCAACCTCTATGTCCCCCTCTAGGTCTAAAACATCAGGGCAATTTTCCTTGAGAATTTCTTGAAGGATGATTTCTAGGTTCTTTCTTTGATCATGGCTTTCAGGTAGTCCAATAATTTTTAAATGATGTCTCCTGGATCTATTTTCCAAGTCAGTGGTTTTTCCCATGAGATATTTCACATTGCCTTCTATTCTTTCATTTGTTTGGATCTGTTTAACAGCATCTTGATTTCTCATAAAGTCACTAGCTTCCATTTGCTCCAGTCTAACTCTGAAGGAATGAATCTCCTTAGTGAGCTTTTGAGATTCTTTTTCCCTCTGACAAATTTGTCTTTTTAAGGCATTCTTCTCCTCATTGCCCTTTTGAGCCTCCTTTGCCATTTGAGTTAGTCTATTTTTAAGGTGTTATTTTCCTCAGTCAGGCTGTTGACTCTCATTTCATACTTTTCCTGCATCCTTCTCATTTCTCTTGCCAATTTTTCCTCCACTTCTCTTATTTGGTTTTTAAAATCCTTCTTAAGGTCCTCTATGGCCTGTAACCCACGTGTATCTTCATTTGTGGCTTTTGGTGCAGGAGTTCTGACCTCACAGACTTCCTCCTGTTCCATGCTTCAATCCTCTTTGCCCCCCAAATAGGAGTCTAATGCTGCATTTTTCTGTTTATTTTGTTTCCTTTGCCTAGGCATGTTGCCACTTAATAACTTGATTTTGGGGCTTTTTGCCACAGTAGGACTCTTCCACCAGACAGGGGAGCTTCTGTCCCAAATGTTGGGGTCTTCACAACTTCTGGAGGTATTAGTTGGGTGGTCTCTCTAAAGCCTCCCCGCTCTCTGTCAAGCTGGATACCCACCCCAGACCTACCCCCCAGAGAGCAATCCAGATCTAGGGAGGTTAAAGCAAGAGTGATTACCCCCCAAGACTGATAGCTGTATCTTCCTACAGTTCGCAGACCAGGAGCTGAACCTGCACCTGGAGCTGCAAAATGGCGTCTGTGCCACTTCTCCTCAGCTACTTCTATCCCCCAGGTGAAGAAGCCGAAGTGTTCCCCAAATACTGGTCCCAAAGTCCATAGGGCACTAACCTCTCACTTTGTCCCAGGCATATCTATGTTGATAATTCTGGAATTGCCACAGCTGCTGGTGTTCTGGGGTTCCTCCAGCCAGCTGCTGGCCAGGCCACCCTGCGGCTAACACCATAGATCATGGGGGCCTGGGCTCGGCTCCCAGAGCTTTGCATTGGCAGCTTCTAGAGCCTTGCACTGTCTGCTTTCAGAACACTGTGCTGGCCGTTTCCTGCCACGCTGCTGGGTTGTCCTCAGTGGGAGGTTAGCTTCTCTCTGTCGTTCTGTGGGTGCTGGAGCTCCAGAAGTTGTTCAGAGTCCACCTTTTACATTGTTTGGAAGTAGGGTGGGGGAGAGCACCTTGGAAGTGCTGTTTCTACTTAGCCATCTTGGCTCCACCCTTCAGATCTTGACTAGAGAAGAGAATATGGATTTTTTAGAGACTTGAATTCTATTCTCTTTGGTCTCAGGAGTCACTAAGTCAAGAGCAATCATCTTATTATTATTGTTCTGTGTTGTGAAATGCTTGTTTTGTTCCATAAATTTAAAAAAAGAACAAAGTGTGTGTTTGTGTGTGTGTGTGTGTGTGTGTGTGTGTGTGTGTGTGTGTGTAATACTTGGGCGTTTTTGCTTATTTTGCATACACACATTCTCTTCTATTAATATATACATATATATTTATATATACACATACATATTTATATATTTTACATATATATTTATATACATACATACATTCATACACACACATAAATTTTAAAAGTTTTTTTTATAGGTTTTCCATACTTTTGCACAATCTCCAAGCCAATGGTTTTGAATTTTGCTTTTTCTTTTTAAAAGTTTCATTAATGCCTTTTGTTTTTGCATCACATTTTCAACCTGGCTTCTTCCCCTGCTTTCTAGTCTTCCTTGCACTTTACTCCCTTCCTCTCCCTCTGTTTTCTAGTCACAGGAGGCCATTTGCTGTACCAAATAAGTGGAACTCCATCTCTCATTTCCTTGCCTCTTCACTGGCCATCCCTCCTGTAGGGAATGAATTGCTTCTTTTTCTCCACAGCCTCTTGGTACCCATGGTTCCCTTTAGCCTATGTTCCTCCTTATTCTTGAAGCCTTCCCTGGACTCACCAGCTGTAAGGCTACCTCCTCCCCAAATGGCTTTGGCTTTATGAATATTCTTTAAATACTCATTTATGTACCTGTTACCTCACCCATTAGAGCATAAGAGACTTGGGGGAAGGGGCTTTTGATTCTGTCTTAGTATTCCTAGCTGTTAGCATAGCACCTCTCACATAGTAGGGGCTTAATAAATGCTTAATGATTAATTGATTACCAGATGTTTATCACTTTGCTTTCTTCACCTATTCAGCATTCCCCTGAAACAAAGAAAAGCAGTTACACCAAACCAACCAACACAGAGATAATGTCTGACAGTGTACACAGTATTTTACATCCACAGTCCTCCATTTCTCCAAGGAGAAGAGGGAAGTACATCCTTTTACCTCTTTTTCATGACCTATATTGGACATTATAATTACACAGTGGTGGAATTCAGTACAGTGTTCTGTTCATTTTTATCATTGCATACAATATTTTTTTCTGGCTCTAATTGCTTCATCTGGTCTCAACTCATGCAAGCCTTCCCCTGTTTCTTATATTCAAATCTTTCTTTTCCAATTACTTTCCAACCTGTCCCAATTAGTCAATCAACAAATTTTTATTGAGTACTTGCCATGGGCAAGATCTTGTGCTTTAAGTCTAAGGAGAGGTGGGGACAAAGAGAGCTGATGTGCTCAGGGAACTCACAGTCCAAGAAGAAGGGAAAGGATGAAAGATCTATTTGTGACAAGTGATAAAAAAAATCTGACCTTAGACATTTACTAGCTGTGTGACCCTGACTGCAAAGTGATTGCAAAAAACTTAACCCTGATTTCCTCCAGAAGGAAAGGAAGGAAGGAAGGAAGGAAGGAAGGAAGGAAGGAAGGAAGGAAGGAAGGAAGGAAGAAAGAAAGGAAGGAAGAAAGAAAGAAAGAAAGAAAGAAAGAAAGAAAGAAAGAAAGAAAGAAAGAAAGAAAGAAAGAAAGAAAGAAAGAAAGAAAAGGAAAGAAAGAAAAGGAAAGAAAGAGAAAGAAGGAAGGAAGGAAAGAAGGAAGGAAGGAAGAAAGAAAGAAAGAAAGAAAGAAAGAAAGAAAGAAAGAAAGAAAGAAAGAAGGAAAGAAAGAAGGAAAGAAAGAAGGAAAGAAAGAAGGAAAGAAAGAAAGAAGAAAGGAAGAAAGAAAGAAAGAGAAAGAAGGAAGGAAGGAAGGAAAGAAGGAAGAAAGAAAGAAAGAAAGAAGAAAGGAATGAATGAAGGAAGGAAGGAAGGAAGGATGAAAAGACATAAAACAAGATTTGAAAGAGAATTTAAGGAAATATATTTCCCATGACTTCATATTATAATTGACATCATATTACTTGCCTTCTCAGGGGGTGGGAGAGAGGGAGAGAATTCGGAACTCAAAATTTTTAAAACTCAGTGTTAAAAACTTTAAAATGTAAACTATCTATATACCCTTTGACCCACCAATACTGCTACCAGGTCTATTTCCAAAGATGATTAAGGAAAAACAAAGAACTTAAAAATTTTTTTAAATGTTTATAGCAGCTTTCTCTGTGACGGCAAAGATCTGGAAACTTGAGGGGATGCCCATCCTCTGGGGAATGACTGAACAAGTTGTGGTGTATGATTGTGATGGAATACAACACTGATATAAGAAATAATGAGCTTGATGATTTTAGAAAAACATGGAAAGACTCGAACGAAATAATGAAGAGCAAAATGAGCAGAACCAAGAGAACATCATATACAGTAATAGTAATACTGTTTGAAGAATGACCTTGAGTGAATAAGTTATTTTGTCTATTGTAAATACTATTTATTTATAATTGACTATATGAATAGTTAACTATTAATGATTAATTAAAGGATATATGAAGAAAGAAGCTATCTGTATTGAGAAAGAACTGATAGAAGTACATACATAGAGAAGAAATTTACATATATGTATATATGTATGTATACATATACACATACACACAAATATATGCATGTGTACACAAACATATACATATTTGTGTCTAATGGTAGACATCTGTGGAGTGGGAGGGAAGAAAAAAGAGAAGACTTTATATGATAATTTTGTTGCATATTTGAAAGGAATAGCAAGTTGTGCATAGTAGATTTGCAATTTCATGTATAACTGTCTTTTTATTGTACTGTGTTATGGAAATGCTCATTTAATTTCATAAATTAAAAATAAAATAAAAATATATGTGTAATTAGGAAATATGTAATGAAATAAAGAAGTTTTGTAAATGAAAAGTAATTTAAGAAAACATAGAACATGTAACAAGGTAGTTTGTAGTGTTGTACCTGGCCCCATTCTTTCCCCTTCCCCAACCAATTCTCCTTCATGGAGGTGGGTGGGCTGCCAGGTTTAGCTCTGCCTAGGGAGACTTGGCACTGGTGGGAGTTTCAAAATGTGTACTGACCAATCACTGATTTTATCGTCTGCAAGTTCCTGCTTATGTAATACCTAACCATTGGCCACGTGGGTTGCCTTTAAAAGCTGATGCTTTGCCTGGGATCAGGGCTGTATGAATTGGGGAGGGGTCCTGTCAGCCAACATGGTGCCATTAAAGGGTTCACTTCTAAATTGTTACTTGGGTCTTGCTCGTGTTTCAGGTACAACAGTAATAAGTGCCAAATGTTCAGGTTTAGACATTAAATGCCATTTGAGTTCAGAGGAAGGAAAGACCTCTCATTCAGCATTACAGAAGATTTTAAGGAGGTGGCATTTGAGCTTTAAAGATGGCCAGGGCTTGAGAGATAGCAAAGAGCATGTCCCATGAAGTCATGGTCCACTCTTCACTTCCCAATGTCTTTCACTACTCAGGTCTAAAATTTGGTCACTCACTAGGGGATAGAACTGGAGAAGAAAATTATGTTCTCCAGGATTATCTCTCACCTTGCAATCGAGGCAATAACATAAGGACAGTTTTAAATTAAGCGATTGGGGTACAGTGTAGAAGGCAGGGGTCTTGAGAGTCAGTTGACTTGAGTTTGAATCTCAGCTTTGCCTCTAATATGCTATGTGATATAGGATAAATTATTTCTCTCTGGGCCTCAGTTTCCATGTTTTGTTAAGTGAGAGGCTTGAGATTCTTCAAGTTAGCTTGTAGATCTGAGATTCTATGACTATAATCTCTGCTCTCCTTTAGCTCAGAGAACTTGCTTTGAGAATAATGGATATGAAGGTATTTCGTAACATTTAAAGCATGAGGCTGGTGTGAGATCAAACCAACGTCTGGATGGGAACAGCAGAGCAGGAAGATCCCAGGGGTCATTTGGGTATTGTCTAAGTAGCCTGAACTCTTCTGGTTTTGTTTTAAATAAGGTCAGGGGAAATATCAGAGAATTTTGCTTCTGATGCTGATACAGAGCCAAGATTCTCCTACCCTCTCAATTCCCATGTCCCTTGAGGTTATGAAGTACCTGGCTTTCAAAGGGCCTCCCTGATGGGCTGCAGGCTGCTGCTGAAGGCAGGGGAAGCAGAGATGGGGTGAGGTACAAGCAAATAAGGCAGAGTAGCTGTTAATTGCCAATTAACTTAAAGGAAAAATTTGCAACAGATCAACTATAGTTCAAAAGTTCCCTCCACAGATAAGAACAGTGTTTGACATCTATATATCCATTTTTACTCTTTCAAACCACTTTTGATACATTTTGTCTTGGGTGAGGGGATGCAGTGTGTGGATACTGCAACTGACTGGGGTTTGGGAGGCTCAGGTTTCTAGTCTCACTTCTGCCAATGTCTTGCTATGTGGTCTTGGCCCTCTCTGTTTCTCAGCTTCCTCATCTGTCCTGGGAGAGAGTGAGGCTGGTGACTCTGCACAGCCCTGCCTCACTTAAATCCGATTCAATTGCAAGTCACCTGTACTCTTTGAGAACAAAGGACAAACAGCAACCATAATCTGAACCATAAGAGAATGGATCAAATAGCCTCTAGCAGTCTGAAAACTTCACAGCAGTCAGGTGGAATCCCAGAATGTCAGGATTGGAAGGAAGCACAGATAACTATTTATCCCATACTTAAGTGAAGGCTGAATCTCCTTTAAATCATCTCTGAAGGGGGGTGGATAGAGATAAAAGGGGGGAAAAAGAAATTTACACCATAATTTTTTAAAAATCTTTTTGGAGGGAGGAAGGCAGGGCAATTGGGGTTAAGTGACTTGCCCAAGGTCACACAGCTAGTAAGTGTTAAATGTCTGAGGTTGGATTTGAACTCAAGTCCTCCTGAAATACAGGGCTGGTGCTCTATTCACTGCACCACCTAGCTGCCCCTAAGAGAGAGAAACTTTTTTCTTTTCCTTTTTTTTTTTTTTTTTGGAGGCAATCAAGGTTAAGTGACCTTCTCAAGGACACACAACCAGTATGTGTCTGGGGTTGAATCTGAACTCAGGTCCTCCTCGCTGCAGGGCTGGTGCTTTATCCACTGTATCACCTAGCTGCCCTTCACCATAACTTTATTATGTATTTAAAAGGAAAGTAAGTTGTACATACTAGATTTGCAATTTCATGTGCAATCATCTTTTTATTATATTATGTTATGGAAATACTTGCTTGAATCCATAATTTAAAAATAAGTAAATAAAGTAATGGATTAAGAATAAAATGAAATATAATACCCCTGACAAGTGATCATTCAGTGTGTGTGTACATGCACATATGCATTCTTCCAGTGCTACCCCACTACCATGAGCAAGCACATAGATCATATCTGCTATATAGAGCATGTGATGGTTCTCCTAGAGCCCCACTCAGTGATCTATGCTTTAAATTCAGTTGCATTGTCCTGAAACGTATACCCTCCCTCTCTTCCTAACACACACAGCACAGTGAAGAAAGAAGTTTAAAACCACTGAGTTTATTTAAAGGAAATAAAGTTGTTGGGACAGCTAGGTGGATAGAGTACCAGCCCTGGAGTCAGAAGGACCTGGGTCTGACTCAGACACTTCCTAGCTGTGTGACCCTGGGCAAGTGACTTATCCCCAATTACCTAAAAATAATAATAATAAGGTTGTCTTTTCACCTCCACCCATTGTTATCAATCATTTCCTTTCATAAAGCTTAGAGATCTGGATAGGATATGGATTAATTGGTGTAAGGAACTTCTAGGTAAGGAAGCCTTCTCTACTAATGAAGGCTGCCACACAACCAGGATGGACCAGAGGCTTTTCTTGAACCCAGGTCCTTCTGCCTTTGAGGCCCATTCTCTAGTGACTGTGCTGTGTGCTTCCTTTCAATCCCTAATAAGTGTGGAATGAATATCACGTTTATAGATTTTCTATCATAATAAAGCTAGCTAGCATTTATATAACACTTGAAGCAAAGCAAAGCACTTTCCATATGCTATTCCATTTGATCCTCATAACAGCCTTGTGAAGCAGGTGCAACTATTACCCCCATTTTGCAGAAAGGGAAAGTAAGACTGAGATTTGCCCAACTTAAGTGACTTACTTGCTGGTAGGTATGTGAGGAAGGATTTGAGATCAGATCCTCCTATTTTTAAGTCTAATGTAGAACCTACCTACACGTTTCTTATTTCTTCCCTTTGACTTAATTTCCCTAACTTGGTTTCAGTTTCCTCAGTTGTAAAATGAAAGAATTGAACTAAATGAGCTCAGAAATGTCTTTTTTTTTTTCAGAGATAAGCACCACTAGGTCAGAGACTATGACTTATTGGTCTTATTTTCCCCTAGGACATAGCCTGGCATAAGACTAAATCAATGATTTGTATCTTCCACATCTAGCACAGCACATGGAACATAGTAGGTACTTAATGAATGCTTGCTGATTAAGACCCAGATTGCCTGACTCCTGGTCTGTGATACTTTCCAATGCAATGGATTCCTAGTCATCAGAGTTGACAGAGGGTACACGATATACAATACAGGGCTTATCCTTATAAGAATGCTCACACATTAGAATGAAAGATCCTTGAGGGCAGGAATTATCTTTCTTGTTTACTGTGTTTTTATCTCTGGTACTTAGCACACTGCCTGACACATAGCAAAGTGCTTAGTAAATTCTTCCTCTCTTTGTCCCTCCCTCCCTTCCTCCCTTTCTCCCTTCCTTCCTTCAGTCCTTCCTTCCTTCCTTCCTTCCTTCTTTTCTTCTTTCTTTCCTTCCTTTCTTCCTTCTTTTCTTTCCTTCCTAGAGAGGTCATTTCTTGCTTTTAAGAGATTCTTTTTCTAAACTAGTATTTAGAAGAGTTTGGCATTAAATACTTTACACATTGCCTCCTGTTTGAGAATAAACGTGATTCTATTTTTCATTTGCTCTTGATTTCATAAAATGAACTCAACTGATTCAGTGTTTAGCAAGAAAACAGAATAATGTATGACAATATCTTCCAGTCTCCCTCCCCCCCCACCACCCCAAGGGACTAGAACAGGGAAGCCCCAGTAGAATGTAAGCTTCTAGAAGGCAGGGACTGTTTTGCTTTTGTTTTTGTATTCTTAGCACCTAGAAGAGTGACTGTCACATAGGTGCTTAATAATTGCTTTTTCAATTGAATTGCCTTGTCCCAGATTGAACGCTGACCCCTACCTCAAACAGACACACAACACATGAAGGAGAAAGCTCCAAATCAGTGAGGTTATTTAAGGAATATAAGATTGACTCTCCCCCTCACTTTTAGCCACCGTTGTTGATATCAACAATTTCCAGTCATAAAGCAGGAGATAACTCCAGGCTTGTGTGGAAAGAAGATAACTTCAGTGACCAGATGAGCAATTCACTTTGTAATCCTATCCAATTGAGAGGCCAGGGATGGATAAAGCTTTTTGCTGACACTGATCAGTAGGTCAGGGGCAATGGGGAAAGGCTATTTAGCTCAGATAGTTAAAGGGCTCAAAAATGGTGTTTGTAAAAGGATATGGGCTCATTCCTCAAAGGAAAGGCAAGAAAAAAAA
This sequence comes from Gymnobelideus leadbeateri, assembly GCA_011680675.1. Lineage (NCBI taxonomy): Eukaryota > Metazoa > Chordata > Mammalia > Diprotodontia > Petauridae > Gymnobelideus > Gymnobelideus leadbeateri. The sequence continues at coordinate 208,668 of WOXC01003194.1, forward strand.
ATGAAAATCTCTCCTAGTATAGGGTGTTGACTATCTATAGAGGAAAATTAACTCTTCCAAAGGGCTAGGACCAATGCCTTTGTCTTAGAGAGGCTCTTTTGCCTCTGTCTGCCAATCTCTATCTCCATGCTGAGCCTTGGAGCTGTGCTTTGAAGAAAGCTAAGAATTCTGGGAGGTACAGGTAAGGAGGATACAAGGAACTACCTGAGCAAGGGCAAAGAGGTGGGAAATGAGTGAGATGTATGAGATGGGATGGAAGTTTCATGCCATATGTAATAAAGCCATATTGACTGAGTAAAAGAAATAAATAACCAGCATTCTATATAATCAACTTTCTGTTATCTACACAGAGGCCCAAACACCAAATAATCCAATAGCCAAGATAAGTTTAGCTAGCCAGGGAGGATAAACAGTTTCCAAGTTCATTGACAAATGTTTATCTTTGATTTAGTGGATAAGGGAATGCTTTTTATCTGATACAGGCATCATTGAAGTACTGTACTCATGTTGATGTTGTGGTTGTTGAGTCCCTTAAGTCAGGTCCGACTTTCCAAGACCACATTTGAGATTTTCTTGGCAGAGATACTAGAATGGTTTGCCATTTCCTTCTCCAGCTCATTTTACAGATGAGGAAACTGAGACAGACTGGGTTAAGCAACTTGCCCAGGGTCACCCAGCTAGCAAATGTCTGAGGCCAGACTTGAACTCAGGAAGATGAGTCTTTCTGACTCCAAACCCAATGCTCTATCCACTGTAGCAACTAGTTACCCAGGGGTAGGTGTTAAGGAGGCAAAAATGGAAAAAGAACAGTTGATACTCTTAAGGACCTTATTGCCATTGGGAAGATACAATGTATACACTGAGACTAAATGTAAAATATACACAAGATAATACATGCATTTACTTATGTATTTTATGTGTATGTATATATATATATATGTATATATATATGTGTGCATATGTATGTACACATACCTCTACCTATATACACACATACATATATATAGGTATATGTACACACATACACACACACACACACACACACACACACACACACACACACCCCCCTACCTGGAATGCTTGCCCTCCTCTGCTCTGACTACTGACCTCCTTGGTTTCCTTTAAGTCCTGACTAAAATCCCATCTTCTCCAGGAATTCTTCCCTCTTAATTCCAGTGCTTTCCCTCTTGGAATGATTCCCTCTATGTTCTGAGTGTAGTTTGCTTTGTATATTTTTGTTCCATGTAGTCTCCCCTGTTAGATTGTAAGCTCCTTGAGGGCAGTGACTGTCTTTTGCTACTTTGTATACCCAGAGCTTAGCCCAGGGCCTGTCATAGAGTATGTGCTTAATAAATGTTAATTGAATTGAATCAGATACATATGCACATATGTAGATAGATAGATATAGATATCGATGTCTATATATAATACATACAGACAAGGTAATACAATTTAATTTCAATGAGAGACCTCTAAGAGAGAGCTAATTGACCAGGAGTTTCACTGTCTCACAATAATATCCATGCTTCTCTATATAGTACCTTTGCTAAAGTACTCTCTCAGCCCATTATCTTGTTGCATCCTCACAACAACCCTTTGAGAGGTGATACAGGTATAATTATCCCCATTTGATAGATAAAGAGACTGAGGCTTAGAGAAAGAAAGTAGCTTTTGTGTTAAGAGAATTAGAATCAAACCAAAGGTTCCTGACTCTTCTTCCTTGTATCTTGTATGTGTCTGGTTGTTACATATGGTCTACACGATTAGAACATGAGCTCCTTGTGGGTTTTGTCTTTCTTTGAACAGCATTCAAGAAACAAAGGACTGGAGCATGTGTAGAAATTCTGCATTAACCTATCACAGAAGTCTTTTTTTCATTGAATGCAAAGTTAGAACTCGGGGAATGGTGGCTTTGCTGCATTCCCGAATGCGCATTTAATGAAAGTGACTTCATTCACAGCAAGTTAGCACTAGTGGTAAGGCCCAAGAGCTGGAAGAACCACCTCTTCTCTCCCCAGCACCCCCCACCATCATATAACTCAGGAAATAGGCCTGCATTTTTGGTCTTTTCTTTAATCCTCTTCCATTCTAGGTGAAGGGAGAAGAGTTATTGATCTGACCTGGGAGAACAGTCATTGAGATCTAGGAGTCCAGAAATTTAGATCCTAGCTTGTAGCCAGCCCAGCTATGATATCCTTGGAAGACTTCAGTTTTTTAGAAGCTTTGGACTTCAACTTGGTTGGAGTAATGCTACATAGGAACTGAGCTAATATATAAACATCATCCCCATTAGACAAAGTGGCATGGGGGGATAATGTCCCTAAGATGGTAGGGGAAATATTAGCTAGATGGACAGATAGATAGATATGGACACAAATATATAGATATAGATATAGATACACACATATATGTATATATATATGTACATACACAATTTTATATATAATATATACATATGGTTTATTACTTTGTATATATATATTTGTATATGTGTGTCTATATCTATCTATATATTTGTTCTTATTAAAACTTTGAAGTAAACATCCTTTTGTATAATCTAATGTTAAATGGTGAAATTGAAGGCGAGTACTAGTCATGGGGCCCCTAAAATGGGGAGGAGCATAACCAGAGAGGGCTTAGCCAGTGACAATGGAATGTGATTTTCCAGTCCTGCATGGTACCATAGAATCTTGTGGGGGTAAAGAATACGATAGCCCTGGGTTTGGCCCTGAGAAAGTGGGCCCAGAGTCAAATATATTGCATTAACATTGTTGTAAACCCAAGCATTTCTAGCCTAGGGAGAGAGTATCCCCCATCCCCATCCCATGCCCTTGGACATCCCAAACCAAGACAGATTTGTGGTAACATTTATATTAATATTGAATAGGGGAAATGCTAAATCTTAAAATATGTTATTGGGTTAAAATTCCAGAATAATAGTCATTTATTCACTCTTAGAAGTGCTTGATTTATATTGTGTGTCCATGTCTAACCTCCAATTTAGAATATAGATTTAGAGCTGACGACACCTCTGAAATCCTTTAGTTCAATTCTTTCATTTTAAAACTGAGGAAACTGAAACCAAGTTAGGGAAATTAAGTGACTTACCTAGGTTATAGAGATATATAGCATCAGATAAAGAATTTGAGCCCAGGTCCTTTGACTTCAGGGTCAGGACTCTTTCCATTGGACTGTGCCATTGGAGTGAGAAAGCTGATGGCAGGGGCCCTGTCTAGTTACATCTGTCTTCTCCTTAGCAGAACACAATACAGGTCTTATACATTGTAGGGGCTGCTCAATGAATATATTGAACAGAGAAATGAATCTCTAATAATGTAAATTTCAGGCATGCTGGGCACTTGGATTGGGGAGATACTTGGAGAGCAGAGAGACTCAGAGTGTCTCAGCCATCACACTTTGTTAAAGACTGAGTCAAAATCAAAGTGCCCTGGTTCACGAGAGAAGCTGGAAATTGCAGGAGCGGGGAAATCTCTAAACAGATCTCTGGTTTCTGGACATTTAGCTTCCCTGGTAAAACAGTGGGCCGGTATGATAATATTGCTCAGCAAAGAGCCAGCATTGTAGGATGTTATTTTTCCTTCCCATGCACAAGACAAAGAAGGATTTCCTCCTAGCAATGAGGAGGAATTTTGGTAGAGTCTGAGCTGATCCATCAGGCCTTGAAGGTAAAAACTCCAGCAACAGGATTCACTTGGTTACCAAAAAGAGGATTCATTGAGAGACACCAGCAGGGAAGAGGTTATGTGAAGGGGGATTGGGGGGGGGGGGGCAGACAGAGACAGAGAGACAGAGAGAGAGAGACAGAGACAGAGAGAGAGGGAGAGAAAGGGAGAGATAGAGAGAGACAGAGACAGAGACAAAGACAGAGAGAGAGAGAGTGTGTGTGTGTGTGTGTGTGTGTGTGTGTGTGTGTAGAAGAAGAAGAAGAGAAGAGAGAAGAGGAGAAGAGAAGGAGAGGAAGAAGAGAGAAGAGAGAGAGAGAAAAAAAAAAAAGAGAAGGGAGAGAGAGAGAGAGAGAGAGAGAGAGAGAGAGAGAGAGAGAGAGAGAGAGGGAGGGAGGAAGAGAGAGAGAGAGAGAGAGAGAGAGAGAGAGAGAGAGAGAGAGAGAGAGAGAAAACACAGCTAGGTTTTGGGCTTCCTCAGGCTTACGGATGTCCGAGCTTTCCTCAGAACATAGAATGTAGAGCTGGAAGGTATTTGAGATTATGTAGTCTACCGTCCACCCCCCATTTTATAGAGGAACCCAGAAGTGTTGAAGCTTGGCTTACCCAAGATCCCACAGGGAGCTGGTGATGGACTTGGGTCTAGGATTCTATATCTGCGCTCTGGGTCTTCTTGTGTTTTCCCCTGTACTATGTTACCCATCTAATGATAAAATTATATTCAAAGAAAACCGAATTCTCCCGGCCAGTCTCTGTTCCCTTTGTATCTCTGATCCTATATCCTACATTTCATTTTAGACTCCAGAGGAGGTCTATATTATGTGGGCCCCAAGGGGACATCTAGAACCAGATAAGGTCCTCCTATAAGTCTCCTCAGCTCTGCTGACTTTCTGGGCTTGGGAAGGAGAAGGTCAGGGCTGAGTGAGCTAAATCCTTAATCTGTTTTCACCCAAACACAAACCATGGAGTCAGCTTGTTATGACTGAAGACTGATCCTAAAATGGAATATTTGGCTTCAAGGAGCCAATCGCCTCCAAATGTGAACTTGAAACTACCCTGGAAACTCAGAGCAGTGCCCCAGTGGAGAAGATCCTAGGGCCCACAAAATAAAACAGGAGCCTCCCACATTTAATTGAACTAAGCTAAATTGCTGATGCTACTTGTGTTTTTAGCGTATCTCTGGACAAAACAGGAGCTTGAGTATTAAAGCCTCTTTGAATGTTCCAGCCCTTTCTTACTCCTCTGCCTCTCACAAACTTTCCTCCTTGGTTATGGTTTTCTGACAAATAGTATCTAATAGTGTGCTTAAAACTCTGAACTCAGAGTTAACAAGACCTGAGCCAAATCCCAGCCCAGATCCTTACTATGATCCGTGTGATAGGGGGCAAGTAACCTGATTTCTTCTGAGCTTGCTTCCTCTTCTATAAAAAAGAGGATAATGATTCCTGCATCATGGCTCAGATGATATATGCAAATGTAAGTTATTAATATTCCACAAAATGGGTCTGGACCATTCTGTATAAATGAAACCAGTGACATTATGGTGAAAAAAAAGTCAGTGTGAATGATGGGCATGGTCACCCCAGCCCCCAGCTTTGTCCTCCTTTTATATCAAACCTCACCAACTATGAGGGAGAATAGGAGTAAAAATTTCATTTTGTTAATTAATTCAATTGAACTGGTAAACATTTGTTGAATACCTACTGTGTGCTTAAGGGGGGTAGGGTTGGAGGGTATGTTGGGAGAGGGCAGGGAACTGAAGAATCATAGTAATTAATTAGTAGATTGAGATCAAACACCTACTCAATGGAAGGTATTGACTTCAAAGTGTAGGAGATACAAATGAACAGCATCCTCACAGGCAGGTGTCCCATGCTCAGGCTCCATCAGTCCATTGGCTGATGTAATTTCTCCATGTGGAGGACATACCTAAGAGAATAGCGATGATGTGTAAGGGAGATAGTCCATACCAGGGAGAGACGTGCAGACGTTCTGGCAGTCCAACCACATGGAGAAGGAAAGGCTTTCTGATGGCCTTTGGAGGCATTCAGAACAGCTGGCAGCTTCAGCTTCCTCCTCTTCATTCACTCTGTTGACTTGGTGATTACTTCATTCACCATGTGTGGTGAGAGAACTCTGAGGGTACTCTGAGTCCCTATGGCATTGAGAAACAGGTCTCAGTCCTTGGCATTTTCATTTGTCCTTATCCTAGGTGAAGGGGTTGGAGTCTCCAACTTCAAAGGTCAGAAGAGCAAGCTACAGGAATCCAAGAACTGGAGCCCAAGCTAGCGTTTGCAGCCAACACTGCATCAATTCCCTGAGGAACAAGGGGAAATCTTTGGGAGTGAGCTTTAGGACCCCGGCCCAGGAGAAGGATTCTCTTCGTAATCATGCCACATCTGGACGTGAACTTGGTGGGACTAATGCAGGGCCAAGTTATGAGGCTAACCTTCCCATTATACTCCTTCCCCCAACTGAGGTAGTATAGGGGAGATTATGTCCCCTAAGGTATTGGGAAGAAATGTTTTTGTTTTGTTCTTGCTACACATTCCAAATGAGTATCTCTTTGTAAAAACTACCCAATTCTGAATGGTTAAATGGACCTGGGATGCTAGCCATGGATCTATAGCAATGGAAAGGGGTTTGAGCCAATGACAGTAGAAAAGAGAGACATTACAGTTCCTCAGAGTTACTTCCTGGAACTCTGAGGGGAGACATAGCCTTCCTAGCTCTGGAAAAATGAGCCACAGCAAATCCAGCATAATAAAAATCCCTAAAACTTATATTTTATGTTAAAGCTTGTATAGTACTTAACATATATGATCTCATTTATGATTCACAAAAATCCTGTGAGGTAGGTAAAAGAGATATTAATATCATCCCCATTTTTACAAGTGAGGAAAAAGGAATCTCAGAAAAGTAAAGTGACTTGCCTATGGTCACACAGTTATTGTCAGAGGTTGGATTCGAACCCAGGCCTGCCTGACTTGAAGTTCTGGAGTCCATGATACAAAGATATGTGTAAGATGCAGTCCCCATCTTACGGCTGCCAAAGGTGGCAGAGCTGGGGTTCCAAGCTCCATTATCTGACTCATAATTCAGGGTTCCTATTACACTGCACTGAAACTTCCTTGTCCTGTTCTCTGTCCCAGTGTGTAATTTCATTGGATCCTTACGATAATCTGGTGAGGTAGGAATCATCTTCCTCATTTTACAGATAAGGAGGCTGAGGTGGGGAGACCACTTAGAAGGCTATTATAGTCCAGTTGAGAGTTGCCAAGGGCCTGAACTTGGGTTGTGACTGAGTAAGTGGAGAAAAAGGGACACAGAGGAGAATTGTGGTGAAAGTAGAAATAAAAGCATTATAATATGTAGGGTGAGTGAGAATAAAGAATACAGGGAGACATTGAAGTCATGAGCCTGGGTGACCTAGAGGCTGGAAGTCTGGAAGGGAAGTGGGTGTGTTGGAAGGAAACATAATGAGCTCTCTGTTGGTCATGTTGAGTGGGGGGTGGGAGGAGGGGAAGAGAGAGATAGAGAGACAGAGAGAGAATGTGAAAGAGAGAGAAAGAGTGTAAGCAGAAGCAAGGTGGAATTTTTGTTATTATTTCCTGGACTTAAGTTCCCAGGATCCATGGTGATAACAGGTCTAAAGGTAAGAGCATATCCTTATCAATCACAAATGTCTTACTCCTTTGAACTCTGGCCCAGTTCACAACTTTTATACCTTCTGGATCTGAGCCCATTGTCAAAAGTGTACATGTATTCTGGGAGACTGATACTGCCTTTGGACTCACTCATGGGAAGGATGCTTCATGTGAGATCTTTTGGATTTCTCAAACTAGGTCTCTTGGTAGCTATTATCAAGGCACTCCCTCCCCCCCACACAGTTGACCAAAACCCAAATACTGGCGCTTTCTCAGTTTGATGATATATTTTGTCCACTTTCAGGGTGCTGACCTTTCCCCTGAACAAATGGATGATGTTAGTAGAGAGAGGAGACCTGATAGGGAGAGAAGACCACTGACAGGGAGAGGAGACCTCTCATAGGGGAAACCTTTAGGATTGAATGCACAAGCTGGAATGTTGTGTATGCCTTGACTGATCCCCATCAAGACTTTGGGGGAATCTCTGTTTGCCTTAACTGGCCTCCATTGAGGCTTAAGAGGATTTAGGGAAGTGCACAAGCTGTGCCTGTCTTGATTGACCCCATTGAGATGTAGGGGTAGTTATTCCGCTCCCCCTTTGCCAGCCCCTATGGGAAGGGTGATTAGGGAATGCTATAGGAGCTGGTGCTCAGTATCCCTTGTGAGAAGACTAGATAAAATAAAGTAAGATTGTTAACCCCTTTGAAGCTGTCTTTCCTGTCTGACCAGATCAAGAGTGAACCTGTGCTAGTAGCCCTCTTGTGTGCTAGTGTCATTGAGGATACATTTGGTGTACTCGGCAGGATCTGTGCAGACTAAAGGAAAGTATGGGGTTTAGTGGATTGGGAGAGTTGTCTGTTATTTTCCAATTATTATGTTATTTTTTTTTGTAGTTATGGTAGCATGTGTAGTTTTGTTAATGTTAACTATTGTGAGAAAAAATAATGAAAAACTGTTGGTGATGGAAGCCCAGTTATGGGAGGTTCAGACTGACTTATCCCAGGAATGGGAGTAAAAAGAGGTATGTGAAAAAGCCTGAGAAGTGTTAGAGGCCAAGAACAAAATCTTAGGACTGGGAAGTTTATTTTTGCCTCTGCTCAAGAGGCAGAGTTATCTGATGATCAGGAGGAAAACTTTGGACAGGAAAATGCTAAAGCTCCTAGAGAGATATTTGAACTTCTCAGAACTAAGGCCATGGCCAGAGCCAGAACTTGAGTGGAGTATCCCTGCTCCAGATTGTGCTAGAGGTGTGGAGGTCCTGGGAGTATGCTGTGCCCAGAGGCCAGGTCAGAATGATCCCTCCCCATTTGAGATTGGGGGAGGATGAGCTACCCCAGAGTTGGGAAAGTGTGGACCAGAGACAGAAGTTGGGGGCAGGGACCCCTGGAACCTGCTATGCCTGGACCCAGGCAGGAGCAGGGAGAACTTAGAATGGAGCAGTCCCTCCCACTGTGAGATGAGACATGAAGCAGGAGGAGAGAGCTGCCTGTGTCCAGACCCTGGCAGAAGCAGGGAGTGGTCAACCCCCTGACCTGCAAGAGGAGGAGTCAGGGAGCTTGGGACTCAGTCCCAGGTCAAGATGAAAAGTTTGCAGCAAGACAGGAGCAGTGAGCATACTTTCCTGCTATATCTCCCTAGGATGGATTGGGACCCAGGGTGTAGAGTTGTCTGTGATGGGATGGAGGGAAATGCCATAAACCCCAGGGACCCTGTTAACTTTGTTGCCCAGCTGCCCCTCAAGACTTAGAAGTGGGGCTGGAGCAGTGTTAGGATGTGGATTCTTTGATTCAGTCCAGGTGGGAGCCTGCAACAGCACTGTGGAAAGAAGACCCACCCCAAGGGGACTTTCAGGACTTAGGCCCTCTGCTTTGGTTGAAGAGATTGTAGCCTACTGTGACCTAGGGGTGGAGTATGTTATGTTCTCTGCTACCCCTGGAGATATGCTGTGTTAGGGAAAACCCTGGCCTGGGGCCCCCTGATTGTATAAACAGTATTTTGGAACTGTACCTGAGTGAGGAAGAGCCAGTCACTCTTTCCCCAAAGATTTTGACCCTCAAAGAATGTATAAGGTGGGGGGGGGGGTATTCTATGTTATGTTACATACTGAATGATATGTTTTGCTTTCGGTTTCATGGCCATACTTGTTGGGGGAAAAGGGCAAGTTACTTTTATGTCTGTTTAAGGCCATGTACTCACCCTGGTAATAAGTTGTTATGTTATGGATTGTGAATGTTTTAGTCTCTTGGCTCAAGGTTTAGTTTGGAGTAAATAGATAATATGGTATCTAGTTAAAATATTTAATATTTTATTATATTATTATTTTTTTTCTTACGTCCAGGAGGGAATAAGCTTTAAGAGTTTACATCACAAGCATTCATTTTGATGAGAGACCACACAAGCATCTGCCTCATCCCAACATTTTATATTATCTCATGTTATCTCCACGGTGGGGAACAGCTTTCTTCCCCTCGAAGGCTGTTCTGAAATAAAGATATTAGTGACAAATAGATAAAAAAAAAACCAAAGTATTGGTGGTCTCAGTTTTCTTTATCATTTCACTACTAATTATGCATTATGCTAAATTAGATTGGTCTTCAGAGTTGATTTTTCCATTTCTTCCTTTTGAAGGTCTTAATTAGGCTAATCCATTTGCAAACCTCCACTGCTTCAGCACCTCACTAAAGCCCTCACACAGCTTGAGGTCGCCCTGGTTCTGGGCACACTCTAAGAACTGCTTCATCTCGTAGTGGCAGGGACCAAATTGCTGCTGCTGTTGCTGGTAGGCTGGCTGGGCTCCCTGAGGCTCCTGGTAGGTGATATCAGGCCTTGCAGACTCAGCATTGCTCCCACCACCAAAGCCACTTGTAATGGCATGACCAATGGTGTGGTCAACAGCTGAACCCACTGTCATTCCGGCTGTGGTGGTAGCCATTTTGGCCATTAAACCTGCTTCTTGGGGGCAGCAGCAGGGGGGGCAACTGCAGATGATGGCACTGCTGCTAGAGGATGAGCTGCTGGTGGTGGTGCAGCTCTCACTGGGGGTGCCCGACTGGCCCAGGGGGGTGGGGGGCACCCTGGAGGTCCGGCTCCTGCTTCCTCGCAGCATACTCGACTCCAAGCAGTAGAGGTCCTGGGGAGAAGTATTTTATTATATTATAATATATAATATTTTAAATACTTATAACATTTAAAATATTATACTGTGTGACTCAATCCTTAAAATATCTCATATCTCATTAATGATACAGAGAGACAGAGACAGAGATAAACAGAGAGACAGAGAGAGGGAGGGAGATGAGGGCTGGGGAAGAGATGGGGAGAGAGGGGAGAGAGAGATGGAGAGACAGAGAGACAGACAGAGACAGAGATAACTAAGGCACATCTACTATGTGCCATGCCTGTGATATTAGACATTAGGCCTTTCCCCCTTGGGTCATCATGGTGGTATGCAAAAGTGTTCAGTGGTGTTTATGTTCATCCTAGTCCATGGTTTGTTATGCTCCAACACCCCCCCCCACACACACACCTGATCTAATGTGTGAACACATAGCATAGGAACCCTGAATAATAACACCTAAGTTTTGGGTTGTCCCAAGTAACCTAACACTTCCCAGGCCCCATGGCCAGGAGCTTTCCAGGTCTATGCCCCTGCCCCAGGAATCTTTCTCTTCTCTGGTTCTGGCCGTTCCTTGTCTTGTCACCCTCTGAGAGGGCATCACAACATGTCTTCCTCATGGGAACCCAGTCTAACTGAAAGAAAAAAGAGCTTATCTCTGACATGGAAGATGGAGTCTCTAATTTCTCTAGGTACCTTAATTCTCTTTGTTCTGGATAATGAACACTGCCTAGAATACATTATCTAGAAAAAAAACATGGTGCCCAAAGCAATCAAGTCTGCTCTCTCCATTCCCTGTGATCTGCCAGAGAATATTGCAAGGATATCTTCTGAGTGTGTGTTCCCTCCCGAGATTTTGCTAGATAGTGGAACGGTTTGTTGAACAATGAACAAATCTCTTGCTCCTTTGAAAATCTTTTAATTAAAATCGAGAGGCAGCGAACTGGAAAAAAGGTATTAGCGCTTAGCATAAAACTAGGTGATATGGAGCATTCTCTGTCGACAGAACCATGGCACAGAGAGACAACAGTCTGATTTTTAATTCCCTAAAGATTAATTTTATGTTTTAATTAAAAAGATGGAGGAGGAAAGCAGGTGAATATGTATTTTTGTCAATCCATTTTTTTCTCCCTCTTAGAGGTTATAAAGTCTTAGCAGTTCTAGAAATGTTGTTCATGATTATCTTTGAACTCCACGATTGTAATGTCTGTGGGGAATCGGAGAAAGAAGGGCTGGTGAGTTCAGACAAATTTCTAGACCCTACAGGGATATTTTAATCTCCCTCTTAAGAGTAATAGGAATTTTTTTTCTTGTATACCCAAAGAACCTGGCTGATACCCCAATCAAACTTCTATTAACCAGCCTGTGCATTGGGTGGTCGATAGCAATCTTTTATTGTGCACCTGATTTCTGAAGGTGTTCATTTCTAAAATGCCCCAGTCTTTCCTTTTGTTGTTCTTATCAGGTCAGCTTATCAAGCAGAACTGAATCTTGCCCTGCTGGCTACAGATTTTGCTAATCCTCAGGGATATCATGCTAAAATGTGGTTTTCCTTGCTCAGGCTTGGAAATGGAGATGGAGAAAGTGAAGAGGATTGGGTTGAGTGTCCACAAAATCCAGGATAGTCCCTGGAACTAAAAGGAACTGTTCAAGTAAGAATTTAGGTGTTTGTGAAGGTACACTTAAAAACCTGTATGGTCAGGTCACAAGGATAGATAGATTGATTAGGCATTATGATGTAGCAGAAAGCATAGTGAAAAACTGATCTTGGAATTAGAAAGCCTAAGTTAAGTGCCTGATTTACTATCCCCTGTATGGCCTTCGGCAAATCACTTCCCACTCTGGGACTCAGTTTTTTTACCTGTAAAATGGGAGCAAGGTGAGGCAAATATAATATTCTCTAGTGGACCTTCCAACTTTAGTGTTCTAAAAAGCCAATTTGTTTCTCTTTTACGAAATCCAGGATACAGTTTATTTAATTATAATCCCCTCAAACCTCCCAATTAAAAAAGGGTTTCCATGGAATCGTAATTTGGTTCTTTATAGCAGTTGGGGCATAGGAAAGTTTGAAGTTTCAAAGTCTCCCCAAGACCCCCAGAAGTTCAATGAGACTGGAGAAAAAGAAGTCTTTGAAGAAGTAGTATTTTATTTAATCACTTACCACAGGCCAGAATCTGTGAGTTCAGAGAGTATAGCTAAAGGCCTGAGAATTGTGTGGGCATGGTGGATCTACCCACTGTTCCCTAGACATGTGTAACAAGGCCATAGAAAGATTAGTGTTGAGTTCTCTTCATTACTGCTAAGTGACAATTTCAATAATCAACATTTCTAAAAATGTACTGATCCCTGAACAGATGTGTAAGTTGGGGAAGGCCATTACAGTTCCCTGTTGTTCACTTGAGGACTTTTGGAATGCCCTGCTATTGCCCTTCCCCAACCTGTAATCCCTCTTTTCACCTACCTACACTTCATCCTTCTTTCAGGGCTCAGCTCTGACTTCAGTTTCTCCAGGAAGCCTCCCCTCACTGCCCCAGCTCACACTGTCTCTCTTTCCTCTGTCCCAGTGGTTCTTTACATTTTGTGAATCGTGGACCCCTTTGGCCATCTGGAGATCCCTATGGACCCCTTTCAAGTTTTTCTTATAGTTGTTCATTCTTTGTTCCGGAAGGAGAGTACCAGTGACATCTGGGGGAGGGGGAGGGGAGGTGTGGTGCATGGTGTGTGACATCTTGACTTGCAAGTGAATTGGATTTAAGTGAGGCAGAGGTGTGTAAAGTCATCAGCCTAATTCTTTCCTCCAGAGTCATCAGAGTCCAGTGGCAAGACATAGGTCAAAACTACTGTCAATGACCCTGATCCACTGGGAGACCTTGGCCTTTTTAAGCTAAGGTATTTCCCAGATCTCAGTTTGTCTGAGGCAATGTCTATTCAACAATGAAAAGCTAGTTAAAAATTGAGGCAAAAGATGACCTGGTTTGCCTTCATAAAATAATCAGTCTGGGAGGGGAAGGCCTTCAGAGTGTCATGTCAGAACAGAAAAAAATTGCTATTGACACTCACTCTGAACCATCAAAACCCAAACAGTGGGTGAGTGAGGCTTGGGCTGGGACCTATTACTGGTCAATCAATGATTTGGGTTCAAAGGTATAGTCAAGTAGCTCCATTTGCATCATAATGGGTTTTATCAAAGCTTGGTTTTTCAGAGCTATATTTCAGGAAACCATAAATGAAAACTACATGAACAAAAGAGTTATCCCAGTTTAAAACAACAAAAACTATAGAATAAATAAATAGGGAAAGAAAAAAATCTATCCCCTAAACCTAAATGCATAAAGCAAGATACATAGGATTTCAAAAAAATCAGTTATATTGAAATGTAGTCATCAAAGTCCTAAAACAGAACCTGCAGATCTCACGTTAAGAATCCCTGCTCCAGACTTTACAGCTACATTTCTCATCTGACATTTGTCATATGCTCACATGTCATTGTTACTTTAACCATTTCATTGGCTGTCCAGCTAGTTTCTCCAAGTAGGCCTTGACCTATTCCAGCTTTTATCCCCATAAGTAAAAGCATAGTTCTAAGCTCAAATTAATGATATCTAAAATACAAGAAAGGGCAGATAGAAGGTGTAGTAAGTTAGAGTACTAGTCCTGGAATCAGGAAACTCTTGAGTTCAAATATGACCTCAGATACTTTACTAGCTGGGTGACCCTGGGCAAGTCACTTAACCCTGTTTGTCTCAGTTCCCTTATCTGAAAATGAACTGGAGAAGGAAATAGCAAACCTACTTCAGTATTTTGCCAAGAAAATTCCAAATGGGATTACAAAGAGTTAGACTGGACTGAAAAACTGAGTAATGACAAAATACAATAACGACATTTGCTTTAGACTTTCAGTTTTAAAATACTTTACCACTGATAAGACTTGATAGTTTGTAAATGACTTCCATCATATATCATTGGATCACAGATGTAAAGGTGCAAAAGATTTTTAGAGGGGACTTAATTCAACCCTTCATTTTACAGATGAAGGAACTGAAACTTGTGGCCTGCTCAGGATCACACAAAGAGCAAGTAGCAAAGTTGGAATTCAAAGCCAAGTTCTCTGACTCTAAATCCATCGTCTTTCCATCTCTCATGATCTCATTTGGTCCTTACAGCAACACTATGAGGGAGATAGGTGTGTGTAGTTACCATTGTCCAGGAGAGGAAACTGAAACCCACTGAAATGGGGAAGTACCTAGCCCCAAACCACCCAACTGGTGATTGGTAGAGTTGAGACTAGAATATACAGCTTGTTAGAATATACACCAAGTTTCTAGGGAGCTTACTTAACAAGGGCAGATGCTCACTCTCTTTTTGGAAGTTTAGGCACCTGGAAGAGGCCAAATGGAGGAGATATTTCTCAGACTAGGGCAGGATCACTTAACACACTGTAGAAAATCGTCTACTTGCCAGGATATTTGGTGAGTCTGTCCTGAGAGCTAGAAGTTCTTGGCCTACTCTTTGGGGAGGGGTCTTCTGTTGGAAGGGAGTGTCTCTGTGCCTGTTATAATGCTCTGCAATGTAAAGTAGAAAGGGCATCATCCCAACCTTGTTACCCAAATCAGGGAGGTACAGGCAGGAAGATCCTGCCAACAGCCATCACAAAGCCCACATGTCAGTCTCTCTCCTACTCTGAGGCTGCCTACAGGCACTCTGCCTACAGCCCTCTGCACTGGGCTTTGGGCTAAGCATAATCCTCTGGAGCTATAGCTACATGGTTTGAAAAGAGGAAGAGCATGAAACCCAGATGAATCCACATCATTTGAGAATAGTGTAACTCTGGGGAGTCTGGTTATCTGGTGGCTTTCCTTGTGTTTCTGTGTCTATAGGAAAATCTCATTCATTGGGGCAGTTTAAGACCAGAGCACACCCAAGGACTGAGCATTGAGGACAGTGCTATAACTCCTATAATTCCACAAAGCCTTCTGAGCCCTTCCCTATTCTATTGGCAGGGCCTATTTCAGTGGTCTTGGGACGCTTGAAGGCAGCTCTCTAGAAATCCTAAACATTACAGTAAGAAGAAGCTTAGACCCAAGCATCCTTGAGATGCTAATGAGTCCTGAATAGGCTAGTCTTAGGAATCTGATTAATTGAAAAGGGTAAACTCAATTAGGGCAACTCATTAATTCCTAAGGCTTAAGTTATTTACATATGCAGATTAAGTCTACTCCTTGCAGAGGGGAGGCCAATTTGATAATGAATTATTGTAAATAGTACTTTGATACAAATAATCAGGAGGAGAAGGAAAAAAAAAACACCAACCCACCAATCCCCATTTGGAGAATACTAGCTCTTTTTTCTGTGAGAAGTAAGCAGATCGCTGCCTTGGGATTTCACTGGATGGTCCAGGCTCCCAGTAACCCATCTCTTTTGTCCAATTAGTAGGTGCTTAGATTTGTGGTGACTGGCTTGAAGTATTACTCATTAACCTTCCACCGCAAAGTTCGTCAGTCCTCCTTCATCCTGGCTGCTCGAAAGGCCCTTTTAGTCCTCAGTTAATCAACCAGTAGGAAACCCCAGAACTCTCTGGGGAAACATGCAATTAATGTTCAGTGTCAGGGGAGGGGCAGGCTGAAGCAGCCTTCTCATCTGGGTCCTGTGGAGGTTAAACTGGCTTCTCCCAAGCAGAGAAAAAATAGCTTGTTTTTAATGAACCCAAGCTGGCTCATAGTGCTAACATCATAGAATCTCAGAATGAGAAACCCAACCTAAGCAGGAATCCTTTGCAAAGCACAGCCAAGAAGTGGTCACCACGTTGGAATGTCACTGGAAGACCTCTGGGGATGGAGAACTCACGCCTTCCCGGACGCAACACATCCTACTTCATGACAACAATAATTGTTAGGGAGCTTTTACTCAAACAGAACTGAGATCTACCCTTCTTCAAATTATACCCTGATGCTCCTGGTTCAGTCTTCTGGGGCCAAGAAGAGCGAGTCTAATAATGCCTCTTGTACATGCCAATCCTTCAAGAGCTTCAATGCAGTCATCATGCCTCCCATCCCGAGTCTCTCTTCTCGTTAAGCTTAACTTAGCTTCTATCCTTACATGACATGGGCTTCAAAGCTTTGGGAGGGAAAACAATTGCAGTATAAAGAGTGGAAGTGGAATGGCCAGTATTTTTTTAAAAGTATATTTTATTGTGATTTTTTGTTTAAATCAACACAGTGGATAGATCGCTGAAGGCAAGAAGACCTGACTTCTAATTCTGTCTTCGATGCTAGCTGTCTGACCCTAGGCCAAATCAATTCACCCTCTTTCTGCCTCACTTTTTCACATCCTTAAAATGGGTATCACAATGGTACCTACCTCACAGGATTCTCTTAAGGATCAAATGAGATATTTGTCAAGGGCTTTGCAAACCTGAAAGTGCCTTATAAATGCTAGTTATTATGATATATCTTTCCCCATTTCCCTTCCCAGAGAGTTATTGATGGTGGTGGTAGGGAAAAACAAAAAAAAAGAGGGAGGGAAAGCAGTTTTGCAAAATTAATAACAAATGAAAGAAATGTGGTATTAAAGTAATGTTCCATACTGATCATCCTTCATCTCTGCAAAGAAATAGGAGGAAGTCTATCAAGCATTTATTAAACACATACTAGGCAACATGCTAAGCACCAAGGATACAAGGAATATAAAGGCAAATAAACAAAAAACAGTCCCTGCTGTCAAGGATCTCATAATCTAAGGGGTCTTCTCATACTTCTTCTCTGGGATCAGAGTGGCTGATTATACTTTGGTAACCTTCAGTTGTGATTATTTTGTTGTTTTCCTTCCGCTTACTTTGTTGAAGTCTTTCAGCTAAGTAGTGCAGTGGAGAGAGCACCTAGTATAGCAAAAGACCTTGTACCTTATAAAAAAATTGATAAAGTTGGCACTTAAGAAATGACGGTAGAACTGAATCTGCCGAGGCTGATCCATTCCTTCTTTTTGCAGATTTCATGACTAAGGCTGAAAGAGGCGAAGCCACTTGAACGAGGGAACAATAAAAGGATCTCTGGACAGGATCTTAAAACACTTGGGTTCTGGCTTTTGCCCTGCCAACAACTCACTCTGTCATCCTGGGCAATTCATATCCCAAGACTCAGACCACTCCCAGCCCTGTCTCTGATGTTCTGTGGTTCTATAAGAGAAGCAAGTCCTAGGGGAAAATGGGGTAGAGGAATATTATTCTGGCCTGTTGTCCAGTGCACCACACTACCTTAGGACAGAGGACCTACTAAGGCCTCCCAAGCTCCCCTGTTGGCTTGGTGAAGAGTGTAGTCTATTGTAAAATCACAAGGTCAGGGCTTTTTATACCTGTATCTTGTACCCCCTGTCAAGTACCAAGGACTTGACCTTGTTAACGTTCACCAGGATGGCCTTGTCAGGCTGGCCAGATGAGTTCCAAACTGTTGATGTGACTTTGGGTCAGCATTCCAGTGTGGACACAATAATTTCAGGAGCCTCAAAAAGTAGAGGGAGAGACTATAGACATATTGTTGGTGGGGTTTTTCACAGTCTGAGTTTTCAGCTTCACCTTTATAAGATGACTATCTTGTTCAATTATGATAATTTGTACCATCCCTTGACATGCTAGAGCTTCTGGGGTGAGTTTGCCTGCACAGAGTTCTCTAAGGTTCCAGGGGCTTTTGACCTTGTAAGGAAGTTCCTTTTGCAAAAAAAGTCCTATGGCTGAGGTAGAGAGAAGCTGAGGAGAGATAGAGGAGAGGGAAGACTGATCCTGCAGAGCATGTGTTAATATGAGAGGAGTCAAAATCAGCAGGTTGAGAGTGGACTGGAGTGGAAAGTAACTATGGTGGTTGGTGAGACTACAGGAGTCCACTCCATAGTGCCTTTCTTCTTCCTACTTGTAACACTGCCAAAGGAAACTGGCCTCCATTTACCTGTTCACTCACTTCTTGTTTCCCTTCATATCAGTGGGTAAAAGGGTTGAGAGTGGGGCCCTCCCCACCAGATGCAGTCATCACAGCCTACAAGTAGAAACCTGTTCTTTTAGATCCTTGCTTATTTGCATGTCTGTGTTACTCAGAACTGCTATTAAATTATTTTTGTCCACATCTATTTGGATTGAGAAAAGAGACATAAACTGAAAAAGAAGAAGATATTTTCCTCATTCAGAGGGTTGAGGTTAAAGGTTGGGGTGTGGATAGTGAACTATAGGGGAAATTTCTGTAATTTTAGTAATCTTCACAATATCCTTGTTTCAGACTCCCTATGAACCCAAGATAGAAACTTAACAAGAAAACAATCCAGTAGCAATTCGAGGTAAAAATGGGTTGTTCAAGTGACCACACAGTCAATATCCCACCTAGCTATAACAACAAGTCTTAATCAAAA